>WAAG01089268.1:17696-38665 GCA_013390105.1 Tichodroma muraria
CTGCAGTGGCTGGAATGTCATTCTTATGGGGGAGACAGAGGACACACAGACTTTCACTGGTGGATTAGCTTTGTCACTTAGCTTTAGTCTTCAAAGGTTAAATGGCTTAATGGTTGAATGACTTGCATGTTTCTGCTTGAAATGGCCCCCGTACCACTGCGACCTTGCCTGCTGCTGGGAAGAAATAATGCAACTTACCATCAATCTTCTGCAGTGGCTGGAATGTCATTCTTATGGGGGAGACAGAGAACACACAGACTTTCACTGGTGGATTAGCTTTGTCACTTAGCTTTAGTCTTCAAAGGTTAAATGGCTTAATGGTTGAATGACTTGCATGTTTCTGCTTGAAATGGCCCCCGTACCACTGAGACCTTGCCTGCTGCTGGGAACAAGGGAGAACCACAGAGAACATTTGGTGCTGGTAGGATCCCTCCAGCATTTCTTTGTATGTATTTTCCCTTTAGAGAAAAAAATGCCCTAACCCATATTAAAGGCCAAACCCATGTGGAACGAGCTGCTTTGTGTGAGGCTTCAGCCAGGCAAGCCAGGTGCCAGCCTCTTTAGGGGTCGGTGACTGCTGGTTGTCTTATGCTTCTCCAGTGGCTCTGCCCTTAAAATAGCACTCTGCTCCTCCAGAAAGACAGAAATCTTGTACAGGAGCCCCAGCTGGTGCCTCTCATTCAGTCTCCACACAGACGTTTTGAAATAGGAACTTCCTGAAGGGGGGGGGGGGGAAAAGCCTGAAAAAATGAATGAATGCTAGTGTTTACTCATTCNATCCAGAAAGGTGGAATCAGCTCTGAAAAGGCTCCTAGGAATACAAATATATGCCTTAGTCACAATCTGTCCTTGCTGTGCCACAACATGAAGACTTTTCGAAGACTGTAGTTGCATGTTTCTTATTTCAATTCAGTTGGGTTTCTTTTTATCTCCTCTCCTAATTTCCTGGGTTAATGATGCTTGGTTGGAGGCTATTGGCAACATCATTGTCATATTCTGAACTGTTGTTCTGTCCTTAATAGTTTACTTCAAGCTGAGTACATAAATGCTGGGCTGGATTTACTTAGACTGGCTGATCAGAAATATCATCGGTGTGGGAGGATGGTATATATCCTCTCTGTATTTGCATTTTTAATATTAATGATCTGTTCTTATCATCAGTTCACACAGAATTTTTAGTTTTTCTTTTATTTAGGAGACTCTAATCCTTTATGGCTAGGAAGAGATTCTCTTAGCAAGTACTGGAGTACTGGATTCCTTTTTTTTTTTTATATATTTGAGATCTCCAAAGAAACTCTGATAAACATGGTAAGTGCTGAATCTTGTGAATGATGTCAGTGCTTAGTATCTTTTGTCCGGTTGCAGTAGCAACCAAGGTGAGGTGTCCACACTGTTGTTTCAGTGAGGGGTTTATTTTGGGGAGGAAGGGGATATCTTTGAAGACATTAATAAATAAAGGAGGAATAAGATTGAAACAAATCTCTGCTAGCTATTCTTTTTTGCCTCTATCTGGTTGTCTTGGTTTGTAAAAGTGGGGCCACAAGCAATGAGGTCTGCCCCTGTTCTCCTTCTGCCACGAGTCCAAGAAGAGAAAGGTGTGAAGGGAGATCACAGGTCACCTCCTAGACCATCTTGTCCCTAGGTGCAGGCAGGGAGAGAAAGGAGGTGACACTAAGGAAAGCCAAATGCTCTGAATTTGCTCAGGTATGGCTGAGTGACTGATTTGGATTCTCTTTGAATACCCCGTGCTCGGTTCGTAGCTGCTGGACTGGACAGTGGGACACAGACAGGAACCCATCCAGTGAGGGAGCACAGTGCAGAAATACCTTCCTATTCCTAACACCTCTTCACTTCTGGTTCTGATAACAGTGGTAGGAGACCCTTAAAGGAGATAACAGGGTTATGGCAGGTGTTGCTGAGCCCCAGAGCTTGGCTGTTGTCGAGGCACTCAGGCTGCCCTTTTTTCCATGTCACGACTTTATCAGTGATTCAGGGTCAGGGCTGTGGAGCTCATCTCAGCAGAGCCCCATGTGACATGTCACGCACTGCTACTGTTAACAGGCTGTGGCATCGGGAATAGGGGGAGTGTGGAAGGTTCTGTTTCATTCGTCCTTTTGGAACCTCCTCCCATAAACTTCATCCTTTTTTAAACTCTCATTAAAAAACATCTTGAATCTGTAGTCTGAAAGACTGTGTCTTTTCTGGTTAAGGAAATATTTGGGTTTGAACTTTGAACTTCATGCACATGCTATGAAAAAATCAGTAAGACCTGTCAGCATTGCATGAGTATGGGACAGAATGGTGCTTACTGTTGGACTTGGTCTTAAATGTCATTTGGTTTATTATTTCTGGGGAATGGATCTATACCTCTTTTTTCTGATTACTTCTCTTGTTGAAATAAATTCTGCTAATTGGTGTCATACTTGAAAGGGCAAATTTTTACCTGACAAGGTACAGACATCCTGCGTGGCACTAGAAAACTGTAAGCAGTTCAGGTGTATTCAGTTTTCCAATTGTTGCAAGTAGCTAAAACTCAAGTCTGTGTGTGCAGTGAAGAGCCAGCCAAATCTTCCTTCAATGTAACTGGAAGTATAATGGGCATTGCTATTGCCTTTGAATGTATCTCCCTATTTTGTTATGAGCAACAGTGCCAATTAGTGCATTGCTCCTTCCATGTGCAGAATCTAAAATCTGCTCCTCTGATTCTTGATTCAGAATAATCTGAATTAATAATGGGTAAGAAACAACTTGCCATTCATTTTTCAGGTAAAATTCCTACTTTTAAAACCAAGTAAGTGTGACAAAGATGACCCATGTGTTGAGAAGCCTGTCTCCCCATGGAGAAGGTTGGGACTCGCTCCGAGGGCACTGTCAAATTCTTACAACCCTGTTGCCTGGACACTTCTCCTGGTCCAACAGCACGACCATGAACACACTGCCTAGTCCTTCTTCTTTGAAGGCAATCAGTTTGTAACTCCACACAGAGAAAGCAGTGGGAATTAAATGCTTCATTACTTATATGGATGTAGCACCTACCTTTTTCTCAGTTTCCCTTTCCTAGAATGGTGTCAGTAATTCCTGCATCATGCTGTTTATTTAATTTGATTTTCTTTCTGATCATGGATGCCTTGCATATCTTGAAGTACAAAGATATCAGTAATGGATAAACGTAGGCATCCAGGCCACGCTGGCAATACAATGGAAATCACCTGGACTTTAGATCTGCAGTTCCTTCTCTGTGGTTCTGGTCATTTGGTTGATGACAACAGGAGAGATTTTTCTGCTCTGGAAAATCCCTGTTCATCAAGTGCAGTACAAGAAGAACCAGAGATTCTACCAGGACCATATTGCTTGACAGGCAAGAGGCAGAATAATCCAACTCAAAAAATACAGCTTTCTTTTTTCTTTTTTTCTTTCTTTTTTTTTTTTTTTTATATATAGCATATTTTTATACCCAAAAATAGCCCTTATTTGTCTCAAAGTTCTGTGTTAAATTTTGCAGTTAGCCTCCTTTTGTAAATTTGGATCCTCAGAAAAACAGGCTGATTTTTAAAACATGATATAAAATGTTATTTTGTTGCTCTGCAGGAGTTTTTGTTAGTATATCATTCTCTCCTCTAGCAGAAGCAAGGCACAGCCACCAGAGCTGCAGAATGGCATCTGAAAATGTGAGATGAGCAACCCTCAGGGTGATAAGCAGACCTTCAACCAAGACTGTTCCCAGGTGCCCTGTCGGGGAAGAGATTTGAATAGATGAACCTGCTGGTGAGAAGTTGCTGTGGGACAGGCTGCATAGATTCAAATTCAAAGCTTTCTGTTGAGTGAGTTTTGATGAAAATGAGTCACTTGACCGGGCTGGTGGTCTTGTCAAATGAGTTCTTTATTGTTTTCATGCTGCTGAGCTACTGGTATTTAAAGTGAAGCTTCAGAAGGGCCCACTGATGCAGGGCATGTGTTCCATTCCTGTCCAGCGTTTTTACAGCAGTCTAGCTTTGCATCATCATACTGCATATGTTAATATTTTTTTTCCCCTTTTCTAGACCATTGGATGAGACCAAAGTGCCTAAAACTACATACATAGCAGATGCTTTGGCAAGAAGCCTCAAGTATATGATCTGATATTTTTTTTTCCATCTCCTTCACTATTTTTTTCCTGTAAAGACAAAGTGCATATTTCAGTTACAAAGAAAAAAAAAAATAAAGAAAAATATATTTAAAATCAGCTCAAGTCAATTCTGTTACAACAGGATTGGCTGCTGCTGGGTGTCCAGTGTGACTCTGAAGAGAGTTGTGCCTGTAGCCTCAGTGGAAATCTCAGCTGCTCCTCACTGTTCTGATAAAATTGGTTGTCCTCCTCAAAGGCAATGCCTGGCGGGTCTCGGTGATGGTGTCTCCACGTGTTTTGGCCTAGGTAGGTAATGCAGCCTTTCTCCAGTGGGATCCATCGGTTCCTCTGTGTGGTTCAGAGCCTTTTCTCACCAACCCTCTCTCCTGTAACTCCTGTCATCTCATCGCTCCCGGCTCTGCCCTCCCCAAACAACTCACCCCTTTCCCATCTCACCCCGCCGTGCCTCTCCAGAAATTACCCTGGGGTTAGACATGATGTGCTCGTCGCCCAAAATAGGAGCGCCCTGTGCAAAGGAGAGGCTGAGCCCGGAGCGCTGCGGGGGTGCTGCTGGGGGCAGGATTTCAGCTCCAGCATCTGGGAAGCACAGCAGGGTGGAGTCTGCCCCGGCTCGGCTGTGGAACAGCAGCACCGGCAGGGTCAGTTCTGCAGGTCTCCAAAGGAATAGGCTCTTTTATCTGGTACTACGTGTGGAGCATCACAGCTGGGAGGGGAGAGGTTAGAAAATAAACTTGTTTTAACATTTACAAGTCTATATATATGTATAGATATGTTTAGATATACACACAGACGTGTAAATATTTATGTGTGTCTCTCCTATATATGCACTTATATGCACACACCAGCCAGTCACTCCAGAATATTGCTGTTGGAGAGAATGATGTCATGTCCATTTTTGGAGATGTTTAAATTCAACTGACAAAAAGCATCAAATCGTTAGGCCATGTGAGAAGCACAGACTTGTGCTTTTTCAGGCAGAACGTAATACTCCTGGAAATAGATTTTCTTTAAAAACCAGCCTTAATATTTCAAGAAACTTTGCTGACTGAATTTTCAGCAGAGGTGACCAGCCCAGTGCCTCTGTATTGGGAAAGAAATAATGTTTTGTTGTTACTTACAGAATGTAAATGCTGAAAAAACTCTCGCAGTGAGTTTTTTACCTTCCTGCAGTGTTTTCCTGCTGTTTCCAGTATCATGCCAATCACATTGGGTTTATTCCATCAGCACTCGCAAAGTTAATAAAGTATCCTCATGACAATTGTTTTACCAATTAAACTGTCTCCGCATGTTTTAGTGTAGTTCACAGTTGGCATAAGGTAAACAAAAGATAGCAAACAATCCTTGACTGAAAGTCGAGTTATGACTCATAGAGTTACAGCAGCGAAAAATTGAAAAATCACAAAACCTCCTGAGTCTAAAAAGGCATGAATATTTTACTTCTTTGCCCCTCAGCTCCTCTGGAAAATAAGCTTCCACAGCAGCAAAGCCAGGCGATCAGCAAGGGCTGTACCCACCCCTACCCATGCCTGAAGGGCAGGCTCTGAATTCTTGAAGCCGAAATATAAAAAAGGAAAAAGAAAAGGCAAGTTGTCTTGCAGGAGGTTGGCACCAGGAGCTAGAATATGTTGTGTCTGAAGACCTAGGAGTATTTTAGGACAGTGCTGCCTATTGAAATGGAAATGCGGTTTTCAGGCTGCATGAGCAGGCAGAGTGCATCATAGTCAGAGGCTTAAGTAGGCTAATGAAGTACCCTGTCTTTGAAGTCAGATTGCGTAATACAAACCCTAGAGAGACGCTTAGATTTCTTTTTTTTCATTGCATTGATCAAGACTAAAATACTTCTGCTATTAGCTTCAGAAGGGTTTAATGGAATTGGTGACGGGACTACGGCAATTCCAGTGATGTGCTATGCAAACAAATGCTTCGTTAATGAATACTCAAAAGATTAATCTGAACTGCCTACATGCATTATTAGTGCTTTTAACCCCCTGCCTTCCCCCAGTGGTTATGGATAATGCAGAGTAGTTTAACGTGGGGGGCAGGGGGGAAACCCCAAAATTCACTAATGGCAATTATGCTTTGTGATAGTTGGGAAAAGGATGCACAGCAATTCTGAAAACATGCCATTAATCTCTGACCTGATGGGCAGGACAGGATGCTTAAGAACATTGGAGACGGAAAACTTCGCACAGAGGGCATTGGTGGAGTGGGGGATGTGGTCAAATTTGGAGAAAAAAGAGTGACGAGGCACATGACAAAAGCCTTCTTTCCCTCCCCTGGTACATCCCCAGAGCCGAAGAACTGAGACCATTTATTTAACTCGGCTGCCTTTTCATCTTCTTATTTTTCTTATGGCTGTGGGAGTCTGAGATTGATTTATCAGCGCTGTTAATCTGCTGTCGAAAGGCTGTCAGTCTCACTCCCAGAAGCCAAGCTCTCCCATTAAAAACCTGACCTATTTAAACGTCCTTAAGATACCGTAATGATTGAATGTCAGCAGCGAAGAGGCAGCAGTGACAGCTCTGAAATGTTTATTGTCCCAGGCCGGGCTAGGAGGGGAGCGTGCCGTGCTTGGCCTGGGATGAGAAGCTGAGGGATGGGCGCTGCCAGGCTGGGAAGATCGGCTGCACTCCCGTAGTTTAGAGGGTTAATGCTCTGCAGTCCCTGCTGACCGTTCCAAACGGGAGGAGAAGTCAGGGGTTTGCATGTTGATAGCAATAGATCACGGATTACAGTGGCTTAAAAGGCACTTAAAACATTTTTGGTGGTTTAGGAAATTATTTCACCGGGAATATTTTTATGAAAGCAGATGCTTTCCATAGAGAGATTTGAATTTCCGTCATACTGTCACACCACACAGTAGCTGTCAACAAAGAATTAATTGAGGGAAAGTATTTAAAATGATGATGCTGAAAGGAAGGTAAAGGGATGCTCCCGATTCCTCTTCAGGCTGCCGGTACGTGTGTCCATGGCCGAGCACAGGCACTGCAGCAGGGGGAGCACAAAGGCTGGCAGAGACCTGAAAGTCTCCGGTCTGATGATGGGAGTCTAGCTGTCATAGACACTTTCAATGTACTGTTCGGTGCCAATTTTCTCATCCTTAAGAGATACAGCAGAGTGCAAGTATTTTTAAATGTAAGTTTCTCTCCCCCTCCAATTTCTCTTTGGGCCATCAACAGCTTGAGGAATTAAACCATAATTCTTCACAAGACAAAATACATCACTTGTACAGAATGGGCCTGGTTTTGTTCCAGGATACAATGTGAGCACCTTTCTTCTCCTGAAACTATTCCCAGATGGATGAACTTTCTCATCCAACTAAGTAATTTCGGTTCTTTCCCATTTGTTTTTTTTTAATAGAGACTGCAACAGCAGCAGAGACCAGTGACAAAAAAAGGCCCCTGAGGTAAACAATAGATTCTCAGTCTCTTTAGATGCATCTTGTGGAGTGATGGTCTTTCTGGTTTTCACAGAGCAGCCCAGAGGATCCTGTCTCCAAAGATGTTTTCTCCAACCATCTGTATCTTGAACTGGTGTCCTTCTCTCTCATTGATCTTGCTTTTCATGAGGGCCAGATTATTACAGTAAACATTTTATTAAGAGTAGTCTAAAGGCCAGCTTTTGTCAAAACCCAGCTGGCTGGTTGATCTTTTTGTCTAAGAAAATAGAGAGGGTTCATAACTGAGCTTTTACAGCTTTTCTATATTAGACCACAATATTGACACTATCTTCTGTCTAGAGCTGATAAATGTTATTGCATTCCTTTCCAATATGTAATGTTATTAAGAATAGTTTAGTCACAAGGGCTCCTTATCAAGGGCCCCTGTTTCCCTAGAAACAGTGACCAGCATTAACCTTTCTAAAAGTAGCCCCTGCAAAAGACAAATGTCTTTGGCTGTCCCTGTTACAAATTTAATATAGGGAAAATGTGCTGCAATTTCTGTTTCATATTAAGAGCAAGCAAATAAACTCCAGAAAGGCAGATTAATGTGCAGTATCCATTCACATCAGACTAGCAAAGAAAATAAATTGATTATGTTTGATTCAGCCAGCTGTGTCCCTTTCTAAGTGACACAAGCATTGAAATTGCTTTGGAATTAGCTATGGAAACAGGTGTTTGCAACCCTAAAAAAGAAAAGGGAGGCGTGGGAGCAAGATTGTAGTGTTCATGCAGGACTGATGAAAGCTGAATATTTGCAGAACAGAAAAGATGTAAGTGATAACAGCATATTTGTAAGAAGATGGCTTCTTCTAAGCAATGTAGATGGTAAATGGGAATATTGTGTTTAGGAGTAAAGCTCCTGGCTATGTGAGAGAGGAGCAAGAGGGAGAGAATATCAGCATTTTGTATCCTCATGACTTGAAATAACCATATTCTCAGTCTTCGCAGCAGATTAACAATGTCTATAAATCTTGGTGATGCTTGTGATTTACCTTGTTTCAAATTATGTGATCAGGAGCATCTGCTTGAGTTTACATAACCACTCGCTGTTCACCTCAGCAGCCAAAATCACCACCTCTCTTTTTTTTTTTGCCAGATATAAAGCAAAAAGATGGTGATTTAGATCTGACATTGACACATCTGCGCTGCAGGGCACCAAGCACCTTTAAAGCAGCAGGCTAGGCAGCAATTCTGGTGTGAGTGTGACAGCCAGTCAAACTCTAGAATGTGACACAAGCTGCTTGTGTTCAGCTCGAGTGCAGGTTCCTTTCACAGACGAATCCAGACTGGGATGGAAAGCTTCATCCCTTGCTCTTATCCCTATCTCTTCCCCCTAGCAGAGCATGCTCTTTTCCAGACTGTCTGGAGGTGAGCATGTCTCTAGCACAGCAGCAGTGATTCTCTGTCTCTTGGTTGCATTCCCCAAACGCTAAAAATACCAAGTTACTAAAGTGCTCAAATCCTCAGAGCTGCCACATCAGTCTCCTGTCTTTGAGCCTATAATTTCCAGAAATTCCTGTTTCTTACAAACCAACTTTGTCTGTACAACCCATCCCTGTCCAGTCATCAGTGTAACAGCTTTAAAAATAGCAGACTCACTATGCAGACATTTTCCTCCTTGCCTGGTCACAAACCAAGCCACTTGTTCCTGTGGGTATCTAGGAATTCAATGAAGTTGTGGATATGCTCCCTCCTTGCTTCCTTGGAACTGAGTTTTATAGAGCGCAAATATTGTCATCCCTTGTGGCCAACAAGCATTATCCACAGTATTTATTTTCCTTTCTGCTTTTATATTCAGCTTCTGCTAGAACCAAAGGAAACCTATATATCTACCTATGCTGGTAAGAGCAAATCAGTCTGGCAGTGTCAGTTGTTCTGTTATTTATGGGTTGAAACGAGACCTGAGTTACTCACGGTGCTTGTTTCACAGGGAAAAAGAGTTTATAATAAAAAGGCCGGACAATGCCTAAATTTGGACTCATAAATTAGTTTCCTGAAGCAAAGGACTCGCTAAAATTGATGCTTACTTTTTTCTTTATCTGTGATTCACTTTCCAGGCAAATCAATAAATTCTTATATTTCTTCCCTGTCTTGCCTTGTTCATAAACTGAGAAACACCTGTGTATTCCAAACCTGAGCCTATAGTCTTGGCTTTAAAATTCCTGGGACCCAAAAAGGGATTTAAAGCCCTTGGTTGGGATGTGAGAACCCACATCCTAGCCTTGTTGCTTGAAGGGAATTTGGCTCACGTAACCAAATTCTCTTAATAATCACTTATTCCTCGTGCAAAAAGCTTTGATTTTCATATTCCAGAGGAGTTATGTCTGAATAGTCTTAATTTACACACACACACACACACACACACACACACATGCTAGCTGATGGTAATTAAGTTCTGAAGCATTTGGAAAAGCAACGCTTGCCCTAGTAAAACCACAGAAACAGGAAAGGTTCTTCCATGAAGTCATGGAGAAAGAATTGTGTGGGGAGGGGTGGCCGGGACTGAGAGTGCCACTCCCCACTGACATTCCTGCCCCCCTGCATCAGGGCACAGCCACACGTGTCCCCTCCTTGGGCATTGTCTCCTCAGCTGGGATCCAGCGGACAAATATAGGCATGGGGGAAAACTGCTGATGCCTTTAAACAGTTATCAGCAGTGACCTTGAGATAGGGGCATATAAAGTCTGGACCAGGCAGAGTCGTGACACTTTCTGTGTGCTCTCCAGGGTGAGTACCAACCTCTCTCACTTTTAAGTGTGGGTGCTATGCTCTAACACTGTACCATGGGTTTGATATGATTAAGGTTTTCATATGGCTTGAAGTTTTAGCAGTAGTATCAGTAAACATCTAGCCTGTGGTAGTCACTGTAGGATGCTGCTTGAAAGGAAGGTGCAAATGTTTCTTCTCTAACATGAGTGCAGTCATTTAACCAGCTGGAATAACCACTTAGGCAAGTGTCAGGTCCCTTGTAATTATGCATCTGAGTGAAATGATTAGCCAGTGCCTGCAAGTCATCTTTTTGCCTTCTCTATCATCTACAAGAGATGATGGCTTATGCAATTTGCAATTTTAAGCAGCTTGTTGGTCCGAGGCATTCTTTAATCCAGCCTGAGTTACAACCCTTGGAGCATTACTGGGCTCCATTCCCAGGCCAGGTGGTGCCACTGCAGTTGCTATTGCATTATCCCTGCCTGCCCTTACTGCTACAGTCACTTCCAACAGCCCCAGTAAAGGCAGACAAGGTCTCTTTTTTCCAAGTCTGGATGCACCATCAAACTGCTGGTCATACCACTTCACTTTGTGTAACAATATCAGCTTTCCACAAGGAGCAGGCATTTTCAAGGATCTCCCACAGCTGATATACAAGGCTGGGTTTTTTTTTGTTGTCAGCTACAGCAGCTTGAAAGGGAACACCTTTAGCTTTAGCCTTGTCTCTCCCAACTATTCTGCATTTTAAAAATAATCTTGCATCCATAACGAAACAGAATTTCCCACTTGTATCTGCCGATGGGTTTATCTCACTGAGTTCTCTGCACCCCAAGGTGTGTGCTGCCTGGGCTCCAGCCTCTGCTGTAACTCCAAACACCCAGGCTGCTGAAGGAAAAGGGATTTTCTCCCAGTTGCCAGAGTGCTGCTTTACACCATAACATACTCACTATAGTGGTCCACCCTGAGCATGAGGGGGAAAAATGAAGAGATAAGGAGGTGTTAGCTGAGGAAGTGTCCCTAGGAGGCCTGCAAATGGAGCCAGGTTGCACAAAAGTGCTTCAGAGCACTTTAGTGTGGTCTAGGACTTGTGGGAACCTGCCCTGGGTCCTAGAGATTAACACTAGAGTGGCCCCTCTGGCATTTGCACGTTTAATGTGAAATGACACTTATGCGCTCTAATGCTGTTCTGTTTAAATATCTGAACTGATGTAATTTCATTGCTCCACTAGAGCTGAGACACACTTAGAGAGATAGAGAGGCTCTGCCATTGAGTTGTGTCTCCAGCTGGGAATTTTGGCCAGTTCAGATGACGTTAAAATAATCGGCTATACTTGTGCTGATGTAGGTGCTTAATCTTTAAAAACATTAAGGTTTAAAAAATTACTTTAAAATCTAGAAAAAAATTAAAGCTAGTTGGGAGAAAGAAATTTTTTGCTCTACAGCAACCAGACAGAAGGTATCAAGCTTTTACTGCTGCATTGGGGAGGACTGGATGTAATGCTTTGGCAACTCTGCTGTCTTAGGGCTTTATGTTCCCTAGGAGGAACATGTAGGAAAAAAGCTGCCTTGGTTGATGAAGAGTTTTTATCTCTACCAGGATTTTGTTAGAAATAAATTGAATTAAATTTTGAAAGACTATGGTGTCTGTCTTGATAGGGGTCTTGAAAATTTATCCAGCTGCCCTGGATATTGCACAATAAATACAATAAGGGAAAAGATTAACCTGAAGGTCACTTATGTAGCCTTAAATAATAGACAAATTGTGTCCTGACTTAAAAAAAAACAAACAAACCTGCAATTCTAAAATTGTGTGTGTACACCTTGTAGCAGTGGAACTTTTTTCAGACGTTCTCTGGACAACACGCTGAGTAGTTTATTGTGTGTGTAAGTATTTATGTCTGTGTCTGTAAAAAAATCCCAAAACTAAACAAAACAAAAACCCCCAACATATCTGTTTGATCATTTTAGAGAACACAAAACAAATTAATTACTTGGCAGTACAAACACAGCAAATTAGTTTCACTGGGACCCATGTCCCCTGCCCTCTCCTGCATGAAAAAAGATTCTTGAACACTGTGCCCTTGTCATTTGAGAAAACAAGTGTAGGTATTAAGCAGGACTGATAAATCCAAAGCAATCTGAAAACATATGAAGCCCTTGCACCAATTCTGCTGATACACTTGCCCTCAGCCATGCCCTGCTGCAGGGGGATGCCCAGCCTGGTGAATTGAGGGAGCAGCAACCTGGGAAGCTGCACCAGCACAGGACCTCGCAGAGCCGTGTTAGTCCTGTTTTTATTGGCATGCCATTTCCTGAATCAGAGAAGTGCAGGGAGCAGAGCTGTTTCCAGCTCCAGTGCTGACTTTCTGCAGTGAGAGCGTGGGCATACATCCCTACAGCTTTGCAGCAGTGAAGTCTTGCTCTTTATTCCCAGAAAACTCCTGCCTGAGATGGTGCTTGAATCGGCTGAGCGGCACAGCCCCAGGGAGACCTGGGGGAGAGCATACCTTTGCTCCAGGCGATTTTGAAAGGGGCCAGAAGAGGCCTCTGCTAAGTGGTTTTTAAAATCACAGCTTCAAGTGGTCCCTCCTGCTCTTAAGCAGAGTTTGTGCCAACAAAAAAAGAGACAAAATCCTTCTGTGGAGATAATTGTGACCAATGTTGAGGTTTAGAACCCTTCAAGACCTATCTGACTTTTAATAAACTGAGTCAAGGAAGATTTAACTAAAATTGCAGTATAGTCTCAAATCTGTGTTAGACATTTGTGTTTAACATTAATCATCCCTTTTAATCAGCCACATGGCACGTTATGCTGAGCATTACATACTGCCTGATATTGTTCACAAAATACACAATTGTTTTGGTTTTTTCCCCCCTCTTTCTTTTGTAGGCTGGGTGCCTTTCTTTTTCTCCTGTGAGCTGTGCCACCTTGAACCCTTGCCAAGATGATGGTCGACATGTCAGAGTTTGGGGAGGCTGCTCCCTACCTCCGAAAGAGTGAGAAGGAGCTGATGAAGGCTCAGACCGTGGCCTTCGATGGTGAGTTGCAGACTCACAACCCTTTGTGCTGCCAGGGGCTGGTTCAGAGGGGTAAGGGTCACATACAAATGTAGTCAAAGAAATGCAGGGCAAAGCAGGATGCCAAGCCTCTGTTGTCACTGCTGTGCTGCTGCTGTTGGAGGTAGCTGGTTCAACCAAGCTTGTGTTCCTTTATTCTGCAAAGCTATTAAAAACTCCCAGATAGCAAAAATAAAAAATCTGTGGCAAGTAAGTGTTTATCTAGATTTAGAAACAAGGTGTATTGGGACTGCTCTTTTAAAAGGGGAATCATCTCTCTATCAGTTTTAGAGACAAACAACAGACACTGATGTTTCTGTGGCCTGACTAGACGTCTTCTTTGCTTTGCAGCCTGCATAATAATGGCATGTTAGTTTTTAGTTTCCCATAATTTATTTTTCATTAAGTGGGTTTCCGTGAGCCCTGAGGTTTAGTAGTAAATGTAAATACATCAATAACTGTGGCCTATTCACTATTCACGACAATTGCTGTAACTAAAGACCTAAAGTCTTGTGCAGCTGCTCCGAACTCTAAAAAGGCACACACATAACTCACTATAAGTTATTAATATTGCCGTTTTCCAACAAAAATCTCAGAAGAATGTGAAGAAATAAGGTTAAATCTGATAGCTGGCAGTCAAATAATGTGGGCTGGATTCCTTGAGCAGTTTGAAATTCTCTGTGTGACTTTTTAGCAAACGCCTTAATTTGGGCTTGAATCTCAGTTCCTCCATCTGCACACTGGTGATAATGATGATGCATTTCCCATGGAGGCTGAGGCTTAGCCAGCATTTGTGAAATATTTTGACACCTTGTGCTAGAAGGATCTAGAGGAAGCCAAGCAGTAGTTTCAAAGGAATACAACATTTGGGAGCCCTATGCCTTCTGCTTCATCACACAGCTTCCCAGCACTGCCAATCTGCTGCAATCCCAGAGGTTTTGTGTCACTTCTGCAGAATAAGTTATCCAGCATTCTCACTTAGCTAGGCATGGTGTTGCTGTTTGATGCAAGGCTGTGGATCCTCGGTCTTCTTAATTTCACAGGCAAGAAGAAATGTTGGGTTCCTGATGACAAGAAAGCTTATGTTGAAGCTGAAATTACAGAAACCAGCGAAGGCAAAGTGACCGTGCAGACAACGGATGGAAGGGTACAAAACTGGTTTTGTCTGATCTGTGACTAACAAGGCCAGAGCTGCAAGCAACAGAATTTTCCTGGTTTCAGCTCCGTTGCCTGTTTCATGAAATGGGCTGTGAGCGGGAGGCCTCAGTAACTGATGCCAGCTCAGCATAGGATAACACATGAAAAGCCACCAAGGGAAAACCAGCAATGCAGTGTCGGGTGGGTGAGCATCAGCCACAGCACAGCCAGGCTGTGACTGGAGGCTTGCAACCAGCCAGTTCTGGTTTGGAGCCCAGAGCTAAAAACCCAGGCTCTAGCCAAGTTTCATAGCTTCTTCTGCAGCCATAGCATCGTGCTTCTTACTTCTATCATCTCAGCCTTCCCTCATTAGTCTGATACCTGTGGAAACACACGGTATTGCACACATAGGTAGGGATTGACCTAGGAGGAGGGAGGATTCCAGGGAGGACTTCCCTTTGCGAGGGGAAAAATGTGTTTTCTTCCATAAGGTGTATGAAGCAACAGGGAATCCCAGTGTCTTCTAGAGCTGCTGTATTTGTTTGTCTTTGCAGACCATGACTATAAAAGAAGATGACGTGCAGACAATGAACCCTCCCAAATTTGACATGATTGAGGACATGTCAATGCTGACCCACCTGAACGAGGCGTCCGTGTTGTACAACCTGAGGAAGCGCTACAGCAACTGGATGATCTACGTAAGGGCCACTGCACGGGTAGATTTAGCAACTTGCATTTCAAGTGCTGACATTGTGTGCGAACGTGCTGTGTTCTTCACGTTCGTTTTACAACTCCGGTAAGTCACAAAAGCGAGGGCCTTGCTCTCCACCTCAAGAAGGATGCTGCTTGGAGCTGGCTGAATACAGACACAAAACCGACTAAGTAAGATGGTGCCTGGCTCGGTTTTGCTTGCTTGCCTAGGAAAGGGGTGGTGGGGACATTTTTCTTAAGTCGAGGTGTTGGGGAAACCCAGTTTATTTTTCATCTTCTAATATTAATCCATGTCAACGCCAGCCATGGGGATTTCTTTTGCTCTCAGTTAGCTGCATTCAATTGTGTTTTAAATCAGTCAAAGGAATCCATTGTTTCTCCAGCCAATCCTTGCTCTGTTTTTTGGTATTCATCAGAAGAACAAATCCAACACCACCTATTTAAATTCTGAATGTCAGATATTTTGTGTGTTTCTCTAATAACCTCTGTATGGACATGTAGGGCCTAAAGCATAGCTTTGTTTGCAGACGAGTATAGGTAGAAAATTAAACTATTAAATCTTGCCTTAATCCGTTTACTGGTGGGGGTGTATTACTTTTCTTTCTAGAAAACAGGACACAGGATTCACGCCAAGGCCATTTGGGAGCATGTCCTAATGCTGTTTTTAGGGGAAAGGGATCTGGATTTCACCTGAAACTTTTAGAACTCAAAAGAGCTCAATGATCCATGTGCATATAGTGATTGTGCCCATATGATAACTGGGTTTCTTTGAAGATATTGCCCTAAGCTGGGCTAAGTACTTTAAAAGTTACCAGCTGACACCAATTGCCAGGGGTTACGACTCAAAGCTCATTCCTTCTCAGAGTAACCAGACCCCACTGAACTGATGTATATCATCCGGAGAGCAACTGCAAATAGATTTTTACCAACCTGGCATCTCCAAAAGCTGAAAAAGGTTCCACAGCTTTGGGGTACAACACTGTGAAATGGTTTTCTCTTTGAACGCCCACCAGAAATTGTCTTCAGGTTTTTGCATAAAACTGATAATGGAGTTGTTTCTCCTCCTAAAAATGGAATTCAAACAGGGAAGCCGTAACTTACCATTATAATGTCTGTTTTCAAGAGGAAACTACACCCATGGAGCAGCAAGGCACAAAATCAGACACAAGACTATCTGCTGCTCCTTTGTTTTACTGAAGGGGACGTTTCCATTTCTTGAAGACACCTCAAAACCACTTTTCCCCTTTTGAAAATTGTTCAATGCCTGTAGTTTCGGTACGAATTGCAATTAGGAAGTCACTTAGCAGATCAGTAGCTTCTGAAATTCAGAAAGTCTGAATTCAAGTCAGAATTCAAACCTAAGTCAGCAGCTGGCAATGCCACATCCTGCTTGGTTAACCGAGACTTTTTGCCTTATCACTTGAGTGAATTTTCTCACTCCGGCTTTGTGTTACTCTCTAGACATACTCCGGTTTATTCTGTGTGACCATAAACCCCTACAAGTGGTTGCCAGTCTACAAATCGGAGGTTGTCGCTGCGTACAAAGGCAAGCGGCGCTCGGAGGCTCCTCCCCACATCTTCTCCATCGCTGACAACGCGTATCACGACATGCTGCGGAGTAAGTGCGGCTGCCTGCCTTCACAGCGGGCTGCCGTGGCTGTGCTGAGGGAAGCGTGTGAGGGCTTCCGCAGCACGTAATGAACACGAAAGCAGTCCCCAAGCGGCAGGGGCTTGGCAGTCTGCGATGATTTTGTAGACGTGTGTGTATCCGTAGACTTGTATTGCTTCTAAACTGCCCTGCCCGTTCCTGTGGCGCTTCTGGTAAAATCGTCTGTCAGGCGCGCAGATTTAGCTGTCTGACCTGAGGGAATCCGTCAGCTCGCCAGAGAAACGGCGCCGGGTCCCGAAGGTCCGTCAGTGCTTTCCCACATTCAAAAGCAGCCCTCCAGCCAGTTTCCGCTCCGTGTCACGACTGAGGCCTGCGCGGCGAGGCCGGCGGGGGCGAGCCCCGGGCGGCGCNACTGGGGGAAAAAAAAAAGGAGTTTCTCAGCAGAGGGCAGCAGCGGTGCGCTCGCGCCCGGTCCTGCGATAAATCCAAAAGAGATTTGACCAGAACACATCCTGCAGACACACTGGTTCTACTAAAATGAGAAAGCGCCTCAGCTGTGAGGGGACAAAAAGCACCGGGCAGAGGGGATGTGTGTGGCTGCAGAGAGATGCTCTTTTATCAGATAAGGCTGCTCAATACGTAGCCTGCCGTGACGGCTGGAATTGTAAAAAGAAAAGAGGAATTTAAGCTCAATGACTTGGGAAGCTGCCATGATTTGGCATTTGCTGAACTTGATTAATAATATATTAGGTTTTCTGAGTGTTCTAATAAATGGTTGTTTCTGATCAGGCACTTAGGCGTGGACAATAGGCCACTTAGTTCCAGCATGGCCAGCTGAAGAGGAGTACACATACTTTATAAGGAACAGCGTGTGAAAAAAGAGCAAAATTACTTGGGTTGTTCAGTATTGCAGGAGCAGAAAGGTCAGACATGAGCAAAGACACACTGAGGAGTAAAAGAATAAATATTTTCAGAACAGGAAATTACTTTCTTTATTACAGTTTCCCAGACACAGATAAATGTGTTCAACTGACAGGTATTTAATACCAATTTGAGCAAAACCCAAGAGAAGGATTCAGGGCAGGGCTGGAACTTGCACTTCTGGAAGTCGTTCTAAATGATACCAGTTTTTATCTTTCTGTCTTTGCTTCGTGTGATTCTCTCCTGTCCTCACATGACTGATTCTGGTACTCATTTGCAATTACAATGAGCAATTTGTACACCCTACTAAGTTACTTTCTCTTTTTTCTTTTTTTCCCCTCCACAGATCGGGAGAATCAGTCTATGCTGATCACGTAAGTTCTTCTTTTTTGACTGATTTGAGACTCTGTTGCTGTGAAAAACTTTGAAGAAAAAAACCCTGATAAAATACAAGTTGACTCTTAAAATCTCAGCTAAATTTCCTGGAACCGAGTAACTGTTAATTTGGCCATCTGATGCTTAACTTGACCTCCATGAGAAAAGAGTAGCTAAAGGTTTTATGGAGCCTAGCCCATTTCTGATCCCCATCTGATCCCAACCTTCCATGCAGGCATGTAAACAACTCAGCAGGCAATTAAAACTGCTCCTTGCAGGATTAGCCTTTCTGTGGCTGTCCCCTTCGGACACAGAGGAATCCTTCTGTTCATTGTGGTTACTCTTGCTGGAAGTTATATTTCAGAGTGTTGTGTAGATGAACCAAAAGAAGGGGAGATGACCAAAGTAGAAAAGAGGAGGTGTGACGTTTACTGCCGAGCCTGAAAGGATGGAGGCTTGGGTGTCTCTACAAAGTTACAGGTGCTCCTGGGTTATGCTGGCAAATTACTGCAGCTTTCCTCTACTTTTTCTAGCTCATTAACTGTATATTTGTATACCCCAGAGAGTTATTCTGAATGATTGTAATTAAACTTCATGTCCCTAAAAGAAGCTCAGTGTAGCGTGGGTTTGTACAGGACTTCTGAGCTCCGTTGTATGAAGAACAGGTTGCTGCTGTCATAGGACTGCACCTCTTCATTCAGTCAAATTGATGTATTACCACAGAAATGGCTGAGCAACAGGCTGCAGATACCAGAGTCAATGAGACTGAGAACAGCCTTGATAAGGGGAGCTGGCTGGACAGGGTTTAACAGGATGAGTTGCAGCTGTCTGAGCAATGTTTTTGTTTTCTCCCCCATCCTCTAGCGGAGAATCCGGAGCTGGCAAGACTGTCAACACAAAACGAGTCATCCAGTACTTTGCCACAGTGGCAGCCCTGGGTGAAACTGGTAAAAAGAATGTAAGTCTGCTGGTGGCTGACTCATTTCAGACTCCCAAGGTTCCTCTCTCTCTTGTGTACAACCTCATGAGTCTGCAGTACTGAGAGCATGCTGTTCTGAAGGAAGAAAGGCACACATGCCTTTCTACATTGCTACAGGTGGAGCAGAAACACCACCTCTGGTTCTGGGCAGATGCTTGTTGCTGCCACTTTTTTTTTTTCTTCCCAGGAGTTTCAGGTTTTTTGTGTGCTAAATATCCTTCTGATCATGTTAAAACTGATCAAAACATGGGGAGACTGTAAAGAATAAGAAATTTTATTTTTTTTCAAATGGAAAATAGTTTTCAAAGAGACTAGGATTATAACTTTTTTATCAAAATGTCTGTTTCATCTAAAGCTTTTTTGTCCACAAAAAAGGATTGTTTTGACAAAAGATATTTTGTCAATCAGCTTTTCTGAATTTCTGTTTGTATAAGTGCTGTTCTGCTTATAAATGCTCTCTAAGGTTACAGTGAATACTGTATTCATGCTGCTTTTTATCTTGTTGCTATGAGCTTATTGCTATGAGCTTCATTGCACTTGAAGGGTTCAGTGCTCTTTTGTGGTGAATTAACTGATTCCTATGAACTGTATTTATGAGGCCAAAATTTCGGCCATGCTTCAAGTCTGTGCACGGAACTCCCGTCATCAAACTCTAATATACGTTCTCCTGAGGCCTGCAAGGCTTTTTTAACAAATGGTTGAGTTGTCCAGAGCCAGCTTCCTACATGCAATGGGTCTGATGCTTATCATGGTGTCTAAAACCCGCTGTGCTCATGCAACAATGGTGCTCCTACCCCGAGCTTGTTGTTTGAACTTCTGCTGCAGAAATCTACCAGATTTTGCTCTGGAGATGTCCTATGGCAGACCAAAACACCAACTAAGTGAACAGAGAAAAGAGACTGCTGCTAGGTGGCAAGGATAAAGGAGTGTAAATGCAAACGGACAAGTTCTAGGCAGTAAGATTGTGCTGCACTTGAACTTTTCAATAATTTTGGGGGGGAAAAGGGTGATGATAATGAAAATGAAATGCAACCTGGCCTGATAAACTACATGAAACATCTTCCAGCTCCAATATCTCTTTTTGCACCATTGTTTATGATTTATGGTGAATACAAAGTAACAGCCACACATGCTTTTTGAAGGCTTCAAAAAGTACTGCTGGCATGTTGGTGCCCACAAGACAGCTAACTTGTCTAATTGTTATATTTTGTGTTGGTATTCACATTCTCTTTCTTTTTTCTCTCCATTGTGTTCCTATTTTGTCAACAGCCAGCTACCAAAACTGGGGTAAGTCATCAGCTTTCCTATTTTATTTTTGCCTCGCAGAATTGGTGGTGGGCTCTGTCAGATGTGCCACCAGCCTCAGCATTTCACTTTGTGTGGTTCCTGGGTAAATGCTGAGTGATCCCAGGAGTCCCGGCAGGAAAAGTCATTCGCTTCCCAAACTGAACTCTGTGCGAGCAACAGTTAAAGCTCATTTCCAAAAACCCCAAATGTTACAAGCTCCAAGTGCTTTTAAATCAAATACATTCCAGTGCTTGTCACTGTCTTCAGTAGCCCCTCTCCTACACAGTTTCTCNAAACCTTGAGTAACGACAATTCCTCACGTTTCGTTAGTCTGCAGCATAATCTAGTGATGTCTTATTCAACAACGGCTAGTTAATAATACCTATGTCATAATCCCTTCATAGATTGCATTTTTCCCACTAAAATTATTGGATTTCCACAGAGTGGAAAAACAACACAGCAGGATCTAAAAAAAACCTGGAGAGAAACAAAGATCAAGCTTGAATAATTGTTTAAACTGTTTAAATTGTTTAAAATGAACAGAAGACAAACAAAGCCCAGTTTTAGGAAGCCCTTTGAACAGCAGTGGTAGATCTTCCTCAGAACTGTCTCTGCA
>WAAG01089270.1:1144-14427 GCA_013390105.1 Tichodroma muraria
CGCCATGGACCGGCCCGCAGGCAGGAGGGACCCGGACGACGATTACGGTACCGAGCATCCGCCCCACATCCCTGCCGGGGCTCCCCCAGGACCCCCGGGGCTGGGCACCGCACTCCCCGGGTTTGGGACCCCCGGCTGTGGGAACTCCCAGATTTTGGGCACCCTCAGGGGTTTGGAGAACCCCCGGCTCGGGGCCCCTCGGGTTCAGGGTCCCATGGGCGTGGGAAACCCCCGGTTTGGGGACCCACAGGGGTTTTGGGCCCTTCAGGCTTGGGGATCCCCCTGGTTTTGGGGCTCCTGGGTTTGAGAACTGAGAACCGTCCAAGCCTGAGGGCACCCAGGTTCGGGGACCCCCGCACTGGGGACCCCCACGTTGGGGACCGCCTGTCCGTCCCCAAGGAGGCTGCAGGGGCGGGGGCTTCCCATGTTTTGGGGGCGCTGCTGGGGTGGCTCCGAGGGGCTCGGGGTCGATCCAGGACCGCTGCCCCCGCCGGCGGGTGGCAGCGGGGGTCCTGGGAGGTCCTGGGGTGTCCCCGGTCCCCGCTCCGACACCGGAGGGAGGAACACGGGAGGCAGCGCCGGGACCCCTCCCCGGGGACCCGCGGCCTCCGGAGCCCCCCAACAGGCGGGACCCTCCGTGTCTCCCCGTTTTCCCCGGGCGGGGGCTCCCCCCGGCCCGGCCTTTGTTCCCTGTGCGCGGGGGGAGCCCCGCAGCCCTGACATCACCGGCGGCCTATGGGCGCCGGGATCCCGCCGCTGCTCCCGGTGATTTATTTACCCAAATATAACCGGGGCGGGGATGGAACCGGCGTCACCGCGGAGGGAAACGGCACCGCCCGCGAGCCCTTTCCCGGCAGGAACCGGACATTTCTCGCCCGTTCCCAACCTCTGGACTGGGTTTGGCGGAGCCGGACCGCGCCCCGGTGCTTCCCGGTACCGGAGCCGGAGCTCCTCTGTTTCCCCGGGTGCCGGAATCCTCCGGTAACCCCGGGAGCGCAGTTCCCCCGGGTTCCCGCTGGTGCAGAGCCCGTTCCCCCCACTGCCACCCGAAGACGGAGCCAGTTCTGCCCGGTGCCCCCCGGTGCAGGAGTCGGTTCCCCGCGGAGCCCTCCGGTGCCGGTGCCCGCTCCCCCCGGTTCTCCCCGGTGTTCCCCGGTGCACCGCGGAGCCGGTCCTGAGCGGGGTTTGGGCCACATTCGTGCCCCGGAGGGCGGATTTTGGGGGGGCCGTGACGGAGGCGGGGTCGCCTCAGCCCTGCCCAGCCCGGCCCAGCCCAGCCCGGCCCGGCGCGGACGGGGACGGCGGCGGCAGCGGGTCCGGGGGCTCGGGGCGCTCGCCGGAATGGGGGGACACGGGGACAACTACTACGGCAAACACGGTAACGGGGGCGGGGGGCTCGGAGGGCTCGGGCGCATCTCTGGGGGTTCAGAAGCGCGGCCGGGGCTCGGGGGCACCTTTGGGGGTTCGCCCGGGCTCGGGGGCCCCGTGCGGCGTTCCCGGCGAGTCGGGGGCACCGCTCGCTGTGGGTTGGGGGCACTTTTGGGGGTCCGCCGCGTTTTGGGGGCACCTTTGGGGGTTTCCTGCGAGTCGGGGCTCCGCGGCTCGGCGCGGAAGGAGTCAAACGGCCGCTGGGAAAGGCGGAAAAACAAACCCAAAATGGGCGGAAAACGGGGCAGTGGAAGGCGAAGCAAAGCGAAAGCAAAAGCGGCCGCGCCCCGCACGAGGGGGGGGCCGTGGTTTTGGGGGGCTGGGGAGGGGTGCCCGGTTTCGGGGGTCCGAGAGGGCCGCGGTTTTGGGGCCGCCCTCCCCGGCAGCCGCAGAACCGGCCCGACGGCCGCGGTCGGACCCGGCGCCGGGACAAACCGGCTCCGGCGGTTCTGGGGCGTCACCGCGGCGCCGGCACCGCCGGGATCGGCGGCCTGGAGGGTGGTCCCGGGATCGCTCCTGGTTCTGACCCTCCCCTCAACCCCCGGGCCGCTGTTCAGGGGGGGTTGGGCAGAGGAGATCGGCCCCCGGAGAGGGGTGCGAAGGGAGCGAACTTAAGAAACCCCCAAAATACCCCAAAGCAAACGTGTCCCTGTCGCGGGGCTGCTGTGAACCCCCCAAAATCCACCCTAAATCCCCGGCCCCCCTGCCCTTGGCCTGGCTCCATTCCCACCCTAAAAATAAAGCAGAGCAGCGGCACGGCGCCAAGGAGGCTGCGGCGGGGCCGGGGCTGCTCCGGGGCTCAGCGGGACCCCCCGGTGGACCCCCGCACCCCGGTACCGCCGCCCCCAGCCCCGCTCTGTTTGGTGCTTCCATGGAATTTCGTGTCTCTGGTATTTCCGTGGTATTTCGGGTCCCTCTTGCCACCGCCTGGGGACATCTTTGGGCAGAGCCACCTGTAGAAATGAGTTTTCCAAGGGAATCGTTGTTTCCAAGCCCGGGAAGTGGATCCGCAGCAGGGAATGGGCGTCTGGAGACGTGTTTCCTCCTCGTTCTGTTTATCCCGAGGATTCTTTTCTTTTGGAAGCGTTTGGCTCCCTCTGCTCTGCTCGCCGCGTGCTGTGGGGCGAGGAGGATGAGGGGTGCCTTCCTCCCCCCCGCCCCAGCCATTCCCTGTTCCCATTCCTCTTGGTCTCCACAGGAACGCCACAGAAGTATGACCCGACTTTCAAAGGTCCCATCTACGACAGGTAAGCAGAGCCCCCCAGTGTCCCCAAATCCGTGGTCCCCAAATCCGTGGTCCCCAACCTTCCTGTCCCCCCGGCAGGGGCTGCACTGACATCGTCTGCTGCGTCCTGCTGGTGGTGGCCATCGTGGGCTACGTGGTGGTCGGCGTCGTGGGTACGTCCTGGGGGCTCGGGGGGATCCCACTGGTCCGGAGGGGCCGGGCGGGGCCCTGAGGGGTCTGCAGGGGTGGGGGGGTGACCACGGCGTCATCATCCTGTGCCCCCCAGCCTGGACCCACGGGGACCCCCGGAAGGTGATCCACCCCACGGACAGCCGCGGGCAGTTCTGCGGGCAGCAGGGGACCCCCAACGAGTGAGTGCCGGACGTGCCGCTGGAGAGACCCCGAATTCCTCGGGGGGTGTGGCGGTGGTTTCCCCAAACCAGGCGGTTTTGGTTTGTTTTGCAGGAAAAAACCTTTCCTTTTTTACTTTGACATCGTCAAGTGCGCGAGCCCGCTGGTGCTGCTGGAATTCCAGTGCCCGACCACGCAGGTACGGCCCGGCCCCTCCGGACTGCGGCGTTCCCTGAATTCCACGCGGAATCCGGGCCTGCAGCCCCCCCATGTCCCCCTCCTCTGCAGATCTGCGTCAGCAAATGCCCGGACCGGTACATGACGTACCTGACCGCCTACGGGAATGCCGCGTCCCTGGAATATTACCGGAATTTCTGCACCCCCGAGTTCAAGAACTCGCGGAAGGTGGGTTGTGGGATTTGGTGTTCCCGTGCCGTGGGGTGATTCCTGCCTGGAGTGCTAATGTACGGCTTGTACCCACCCAGGCTCCCATCGAGGTGCTGAAGGACAAGGAGTGTCCAGCCATGCTCATTCCCAGCACCCCACGTACGTCCGGAATTAGCAAGGAGCTCATTAACGATTCGTGGGCTTCCACTGGGATTTTTCTGAGGCTGTTTGGGGGGGTCTGGGGGTCCTGTGGGGGTTTGGGACTCCTGTTTTCCCAGCTGAGCCGCCTCCTCCTCTGTCTCGCCAGTGGCACGGAGATGCTTCCCAGCCATCCAGGCCAAGAAGGGTGTCATCATGGTGGGCAACGAGACCACCTATGATGATGGCCAGGGGCGCCGCAGGAATGTCACCGAGCTGCTGGAAGGGGCCAAGTGAGTCCTGGGCCAATGCCCCTCGTTAAGAGCTGCTTCGTTAGCGCTGCTTCGCCCGTTTGAGTTGTCAGGAGCTTGCCAGAAATCCCGCGCCAAAATCCCATGTTGGAAACAGGAGTGGAGGGTGGCAAAGGAGACAGAATGCAGACGGCTCCAGGGAATTTGCTGTGCAGAACTGTTGAATTTTCTTGGTTTTGGGCTCCCGCTCCATCGGCGTTTCCCGTTTCCTTGCAGAAAAGCCAACGTGGTGCTGGAGACCCGGCAGCTGGCCATGAAGATCTTTGAGGATTACACGGTGTCCTGGTACTGGATCATCATGTGAGCATGGGGCAAAACTCAGGGATTTCCAGTGTTTTACATTTCCTGCTCCGGCTTTCCCACAATCTCCCACAAGCAAAGCGTGAGCAGTGACATCACTCCCCATCCGTCCCCGCCGTGGTTGTCACGTTTGGGGGATGCTGGGGCACAGTGGGAGAGAGGGCGGTGACACGTGGGCGCCTTCCTCCCGCAGAGGCCTTGTCATTGCCATGGTGGCCAGCCTGATCTTCATCGTCCTGCTGCGCTTCCTGGCCGGGATCATGGTCTGGGTGATGATCGTGATGGTGATCCTGGTGCTGGGATACGGTGAGCAGCGGGCTGGGAGCCCCTCCCTGGTTTTTCCCCCGTTCCCCTTTCCCTATTTCCAGTGGGATTTGCACTGCACAAGTTCACACGCCGTGTCCTTCCGGGTGTCTCCTCCCTGGCCGGCATCCGGCTCTGCCTTTAGTGTGCAAATAGGACAGTTGTCTGCTTTTTGCCGCAGGTATCTTCCACTGTTACATGGAATATGCGAAGTTAAAAGGGGAAGCGGGGTCGGACGTGTCCCTGACGGACCTGGGCTTCCAGACTGACCTCCGTGTCTACCTCCACCTGCGGCAGACGTGGCTGGCATTCCGTAAGTGTCCGTCCTCCTCTGGAACTGGGATGGGACCCAGGACAGGACATGGGAAGCAGGGGGCGGTCACAGCGGGATTTTGGGCTGTTCCCATCTGAAGGAGTGGCTTTGCTGGGTGCCCAGCCATGGGGCATTCCCGGGAGGAATGTTCGGTGCTGTGGGGGATTCCCTGGGCAAGGCGAAGGCGACCCTCACGCTGCCTGGGGCTGCCCTTCCCTTCCCAGTGATCATCCTGTGCGTGCTGGAGCTGGTGATCGTCCTGCTGCTCATCTTCCTGCGCAAGAGGATCCTCATTGCCATCGCGCTCATCAAGGAGGCCAGCAGGTCATCTGGCTGTCCCCGTCCCCACGGCCGCTGTCACCCATCGCTCCAGGGTTTAACTGGGGTTTTACCAGGATTTAACCAGGGTTTAACCGGGATTTAACCATCTTCCTGCAGAGCTGTCGGTCATGTCATGTCGTCGCTGCTGTTCCCCTTGTGCACCTTCTTCCTGCTGTGCCTCTGCATCGCCTATTGGGCCAGCACTGCTGTGTATCCTTTCCTCTTCCTCTTCCCTGCATCTCTGTTCCCTGAAATCCAAAGTCTCCCCAGGCATGGAACAGGATCCGCTTGTGGATCCACCTTAAATCTCTGAGGTTTAACCCGAAACAAACCCTGGAGTGGAAGAGCAGAGTGGAGTGGAGCCTGGTTTGGGTTTAGGGTTGGGTTTGGAAAACAGCCTCTCCTTAATGGTGACCTGCAGCTTCCTGTCCACCTCCAACGAGGCTGTTTACAAGGTGTTCAACGAGTCCGCGTGCCCGTTCTCTGGGCAGACCTGCAAGCCCGAGGTGAGGACCTTGGGAAACTCAGAACCCATCAGAGGTGAGACCGCGCGGGTCGCTCTGGGTTGACAGGCAGTGTCCTGTGTCCTCTCCAGACCTTCAACACCAGCAACGTCACCAAGCTGTGCCCTGACGCCCAGTGCCTCTTCGCGTTCTACGGCGGCGAAACTGCCTATCACAAGTACCTCATCGTGCTCCAGTTCTTCAACGTCTTCATGTTCTTCTGGCTCGCCAACTTCGTCATTGCGCTGGGCCAGGTGACGCTGGCGGGCGCCTTCGCCTCCTACTACTGGGCCTTCAAGAAGCCCGACGACATGCCGGCCTTCCCGCTCTTCTCCGCCTTCGGCCGTGCGCTCCGGTGCGTCCATCCCCACGAGGGTGGCCGGGAGCTCTGGGAGGTTGTGCCTTTATAACCGGGGCGGTCCGTCCCTAGGTACCACACCGGCTCGCTGGCCTTCGGCTCGCTGGTCCTGGCCATCGTCCAGGTCATCAGGGTCACCCTGGAGTACCTGGACCACCGGCTGAAAGGTGCCAGGGCTGGGATGGGAATGGGGAGATGAGCGGGGTTGGCTTGTGGTGGGGGATGGAATGGGATGAGCTGCAGGGCCCCTTCCAACCCAAACCATTCCATGATTCTGTGAAGTGTTTCCCGGGGCGGGAGCCAAGTGGCGTGCCATGGCTGCAGGCTCATTCCCCCGGTGCCAGGGAATTCTGTGCCGTACAGCCGTTCATCGGGAAATGTCAACAGCGAGTGGGGGCGTGGGAAGAGCAGTCTGGGCCTCACACTGGGTGCCCAGGGGGCTGAAAACAGGGCTTGAGTGGGGGAACTGTGGCAACAAGGTCTCACCAGGGACCTTAGAGTGGCTGCTGGAAGATCCAGCCCCTCTGGCTTCGGTGCTGACCCCTCTCCCTGCGCCCTCCAGCTGCCGAGAACAAGTTTGCCAAGTTCCTCCTGAGCTGCCTCAAGTGCTGCTTCTGGTGCCTGGAAAAATTCATCAAGTTCCTCAACAGGAACGCCTACATCATGGTGAGAGTCGCCCAAAACCAACGCCCTCGAAGGGCTGGGGCTGCTGCGGGGGCAGCTCGGAGGTTTCGTGGGAATTGTGTCTCCCGATGCTGCGGGAACACGGAACTTTGTGGTGTTTTGGCTGGAAAATCTTGACCTCAGCCATATCCCATTGGCTTTGGGGAGGACCCTCTGCGGGTGGGGGTATTCAGCTCCGGGTCTCTGCGATGCCTGACCCAGCAGTGGATGAGAAAGCACTTCTGGGGTGGGATTTGCACCCTCCCCTGGGTGGTGGACTCAGTGCAGCCCTGTTTCTCTCTCCTCGACCTGGTTTTCCCGCCCCAGATCGCCATCTATGGCACCAACTTCTGCACCTCGGCCCGGAACGCATTCTTCCTGCTGATGAGGAACATCATCAGGTGAGATCTGTGGGAATCACCCCAGACCCTTTGCCATGCGTGCTTTGTTGGAACTCGGGCAGCCAATGTGGAGGCTCATCCCTCTCTTGTCTCCAGGGTGGCTGTGTTAGATAAAGTCACAGATTTCCTCTTCTTCCTTGGGAAGCTCCTCATCGTGGGAAGCGTGGGTAAGTGCTGGGTTCTGGAGGTTTCTCCTCGGCGCATCCAGCTGCCGTCACCAGTTGTGCTGTCCCGAAAGCTCTGCTCGAGTCACCCCTCCCATGAAGCTGCTCCTTCCCGTCGCGTTTTCCATCTTGCCCACCGTTGTCCATCCCTTGCTTTTCCAGGGATCCTCGCCTTCTTCTTCTTCACCCAGCGGATAAAGCTGGTCCAGGACACGGCGCCGCCGCTGAATTACTACTGGGTCCCGATTCTGGTGAGCTGCCCTCTCTCTTTGGGGTGACTTTAGAAGGAGAGGACAGAGATGCCCCACACCAACCCCTCCCCACACCCGATGCCTCAAGGATCTCCCATTGTTGGAGGTGTTTTCCTGGGCGCCATTGCAATGAGCCCTTTGTTGCTTGCTGCTGGCGCCGCGCCCGCCCGCGCTGCCCACTTTGGCCTCCGTCCAGTGGTGGCTGAGGCCTTTTGTCCCCACTCGGCCTGCTCTGAACAGTCCTGCCCTGTTTGCTTCTCCTCCTTCCCCTGGGGAATGTGGGATTCAGCACTTTCCTCCTCCTCCTCCTGCTGCTGCTGGATGGGGCTCCGGGCTCTCTGCCGGCCATCAGAGTGCGGTGTTGTCTCTTCCAGACGGTGATCGTGGGCTCCTACCTCATTGCCCACGGGTTCTTCAGCGTGTACGGCATGTGCGTGGACACCCTCTTCCTTTGCTTCTGTGAGTATCAGCGAAAATCCCCTCTCCCATCAGGCTCACCCCCAGAGTCTCCAGTTTGGGGGGTTTGCTCCCAATCCCAGGGTCCCTCTGTGTGGTTTTCTCCTGCTTTTTCCTTTCCTGACTCTTCACCTGCGTTCTCACCTGCTCTCCCCCGCCTGCTGCAGCAGAGACCCCAGCCTGTCCGTGGGCTCCTACATCTCTCCCTCTGTTTTGGTGCTTTGGGCTCGGTGGAATTAACCACAACTAACCTTGATTTCCCTTTTTTTCCTCCCTATTTTGCTTCTTTTCCACCCCTCCCACGTCTCTGGTCACACATTCTCCATCCTCCACCTCCGCCCTGTCTCTCCCGGCTCTTCCACTGCTTTTCACTCTTCCCCTTCATGGCCACTTCTTCCTGGGGCTGGAAAAGGTGAAGATCTGGAGAGAAATGATGGATCTCCCGAGAGGCCTTACTACATGTCCCCCGAGCTCAGCGAGATCCTGCTGAAGGGGCATCTAGAACCTTCCAAAAGCGCCGATAGCCAAGGCTAGGGCCCGGCGCCGGGCGGAGGCCGTGGGACCCTCCCGGCCCCCTGAGCCCAGCAGCGACTCCCGCAGTGCCGCTCTGTCCCCTGGAAGTCCTTCGAGGGTGGTGGTGTCCAGTGGTGTCCAATCTACCTTCCTGCCCAAAAATCCACGTTCCTGCATCGAGAGAACCCACCCGGAGTCGGTTGGGGGTCCTGGTAGTGCCCAGCGCCCGGAGATCGCCGTGGTTTTGACGCAGAGATCTTTGTTCCTGAGGGAGGGCTGGCATGGCTGGCACAAGGGATCCAGCGTGGAGGGACAGGGGTTTGTGGGATGGGTCGAGGGGGTCCCGCTGGCCCAAACTGGCCTCTGGGCGTTTCCTCTGTGCCTGCTTCAGCTAAGAGCAGCAAAACTTTCCCTGCCCTTTCCTCACCCCTTTCCTTGCAATTTTGTCACCCTTTTCCTCACCCTGTCTCTATGCAAACCACGAAATTTTGAAGGATTCCGGGCAAGGTTGCAGAGCTTTGGCTTCACACCCGCTGCTTCAGCCCAGCCTGTCCCTGTCCCCTGTCCCAGCCATCGCTGCGGGGCAGGAGCTGTCACCGGTGGCCATTGGGACTTGGTGGCTGCTGGGACTCGGAGGGTTTCGTTCCAGGCGTGGGGGGGTTGGGTTTTCAACTCCAGACAACCCAGAAATGATCAAGATTTAAAAAAACAGCTCTTGTGGCTCAGCCTCAGCCACAGCTCCCAGCCAGATCCTCCCAGGACAAAGCTGCTGTGTTGATGCTCCCACTTCCATCCCAGAAAGATCCAAATCCCTCTCAAAACACCCCCTGGGCATTGCAAGCTCAGGGCTTCGTGGCTTTGTTTGGTTTTGGGGTGTTGTTTTTCTGCAGCTGTGATTTTCCAGCCTCTTTAGCACGTCAGGTATGAGAGGAATCGTTTCGCATTGGCTCCAGAGCTGTTGGGAAGAGCTGAGGGGTCCCTCGTGCCTCTGGCTCTGTTCAACTCCCCCCCCGCCCCTGAGAAACAAAACACCCAAATTTCCTCTTTGAGGGCCATTCCCGGATTTGTTGTGACAGAGGGAGAAAACCCCCATCCCACAATGAGCCCAGAGACTTTATTTAACCTGGGAATCATTGTTAGAGGATCCCAGGAGCCTCCACCATGCCAACCCCCCATATCCGCCCCCGCCGCGGGGCCGGGGATTTCTCTTTGCAGTGGAAGACCTGGAGCGCAACGACGGCTCGGCGGAAAAGCCCTACTTCATGTCCCAGAACCTGAGGAAGCTGCTCAAGAAGACCAACAAAGGCCAGCCCGACGCGTAGCACCGCGTCCCGAGAGCGCCCGGCACCGCCTGTCCCACGTGGAATTCGCCTCTATGGACCTTGGACCACCCACCCACTCCTCCCGCCCCCCCGGCAGCGCGTGGGGGGGAGTCGGTAAAATGCGGATTGTTGACGACTCGGCCTTAAATCCTGGGGGTGGTGACGACGATTGTCACCACTAATGAGCCGCAGGGCCCTGCGCCAGTGCCGCTCCTGGGCTGTGACAGGGATAAAACCCCAATTCCTGGGGGGTCGGCGGCTCCAAAGTGAGTTAAATTGTGTTTGGTCCCGTTCTGATCCCGGCAAACCCTTCTGTGGTCGGCCTTTCCTCGGCGCCCGGGGGGATCCGAGCGGATCTGGGTGCGGAGGTGATGCCCTGTCATGGTTTGGCCCTGATTTTGGCCTCCCGAACGAGCCGGGAGGTTCAGGCAGCTCCTCATGGGGTGTTTTCGTTTTGGCCCCCTGCTAAATATTGAATTACAGTTGTTCTTTCCTGCCTGGAGAGCTGGGACGGGCTAAAATCACTTCCCACCCCTTGCTGCCCTTTGTTGACATCCGAGGGCCCTGCTTTGGGCCCTTAATTAATTAATTCTTTTAGGAATAAGCTAATTAGTGCTTTTGTAGCCACTGCAGGGGGTGAAGGTGGAGGGGAACAAGGGGGTCGTCAGCAGAATTTGGGGCTTGAGGCTCTGTCCAGTTCTTGCACCTCTTGAGGACCTGCAGCTTCCACAGGTTCCTCCCCAAAACCTGCAGCTGGTCCCCCCAAAGTTGTCTGTTTGGGGCAAACCCTTCCCCAGCTTCCCAAAGGCTTCACCTGCATAAGGGGTTTTGGGACACACCCTCCCCCCCGGAGCATGAGGAGGGGTCGTGGGTGGACCTGGGGGGGGTTTGTCTCATTCCGCGTGATTTTAGCAAAGCCAGTGGCAGCCAGGAGAGGAAAAAGCGAATTTTTTTCTCTTAGAGCTGCAGAGGCGTCAATTGACTCTGAAATGCAACTAACTCAAACCTAAAATGTAACAGAATTAACCCTCAGACCCGGTGGAGCCACAGGAGCAGAGCCGCAGCCAGCAATAGGGCCTTTTTGCAGGGCTCATTTGTTAAAAAAAAACACTTTAATAAATGCTCTGAGGCTTTGGGGGTCAATTCCCAGCTCCCAGAGACTGGGGGAGTCCCACCTTCCCCCCTCCCAGTGACCACTGGGCTCCGGGAATCGGTGTTGAGGGATCCCTTTGGGTGCTTTTTATCCCGATTCCCCTGCCACCTTTAGGTTTTGTATCGTCCAGGGGACGTTTCTATGGAATTATCCAATGCTTTGGGGGCTTTTGTATATTTTGCTTTTCCAGGATGTTTTCAGTTATGGTTATTTGGAGCTTTTCAAGTGAATTTTTGGGGGCAGGTTTTGGTTTCTCTGACGCTGCCGGGCAGAGCTTCCCTAGCTGGAATCAAACACTGTAATTTCCCTAATTTTTTTAAATAATTCCCTAAATTTTCCCTTTTCCCCCTTGTTTTTCAGTGCAGCTGATCAGTGGATAGAGGAGTAGAAGGGAAAATTGAGGCCAAAAAAATGAAAAAGAAGGTAAAACTAAAAAGGTGAAGACAGAAAAATGAAGGGAAAGGTAAAAACAAAGCTAAAAAAGCAACAGTAAAGCTCAACAGGAAAGGCCAAATGAAGCTAAAATAGGTAAATCCTCCCTCTCTGGGATAAATGGGAATAATTCAGGGAATAACGACCAGACCTTGTTCTACTTACAGCTATTCCAGCACCTCCAGCGTGTGTCCTGCAGCTCCTGATGCTGGTTCTGGATTAACTCAGTTTTTTCCCTTCCCTGTGCAGGTTTCAGGGTGGTTTTGGTTTTATTTCTGCTCAGAATGTTCGTGCTGGGGGCGAAGTCCCTCTCACTCCTTGATTTTCAGCTGTTTTCCTCCTAAATCCTGACCCTTTGGGTGTGGGAACGCTGTGGGAAGCAGCCGAGGAGCAGCAGGAACTGGGTTTATTTGCTTAAAAAGGCAAAACACAGCAGGAGTTTGGAAGGCTGGAAGTAAAAGTGGTGAAGGAGAGAAGAAAGTTGGGGAAACGTGTTCCTGGGGAAGCCGGGCTGGCTCGGCTGCCTCCCAGCAACACAGGATTTGAGGAGAATTAAGGATTTTTATTCCCAATAAGCCCAAGTGGCTTTTTAGAGGTGAAAACTGTGGTGGGGAGCAGTGAGGGAAATACTCCTGTAAGTCAGGATTTTTTCTTTTTGAAAACTCAGAGCGAGGGCAGCTGTCCAGGGAATTCAGTGTCTGGAAAAGCTTCACTCCAAGACTAGGTTCCTTCTCCCAGGCAAAGCTCCGTGTTCAAGGCATTAAATTACGGAATTTAGGAATAACGGCACTTTTTTCCCTGTCTAGAAATGTGGCTTTTGTCCCTACAGACCGGATTGTTCTGCGGGCAAAGAAAACAACCCCGAATCCTAAAAAAATGCTAAAACCCGCAGGGCTGATGTTTTACACGAAAATGCTCATTTTTCATGTGTTTTTGAGGCATTAACGGTGCTGCGACGCTCCGGAGTCTCTGTGCGGTTCCGTCAGTGTCGCGACCAACAATAAAAAAGTGCCTGTTTGGATTTTGTTCTGTTGTGTCCTTCCCTGTGACATCGCAGGGCTCTAATGCCACAGGACTCTGACACCAATTCCACCACGTTTCACCCCAAAAACGGCCATTTCAGCATTTGTCCAGCTGTTTTCAAAGGCGGGGGGGGTGGGGTGGGGTGTGTGTGTCACTGATTTTGGGGAGTTTTGGCTGAATTTGAGTAATTTTCCAGCAATCCCTGAGCCACAGAGGGGATTTAAAGGAGCAAAGGGCTCATTCAGACACCAATTTAATGTCGTTTCCCCGGTCATCAAAAGCAGAAGGTGTTTTTGTGGTCAGATGCCCAAAAAGGCATCTTTGAGGTTGTCCCCCTCAAAAATTCAATAGTTTTGAGGTCAAGCCACTGGACAATCTGCATTTTTGAGGTCACCCCCTTGCAGAAAAGGTGGTTTTGAGGCCAAACCCCCTCAAAATAAGGCGGTTTTGAGGTCAAACCCTGCCAAAAAAGGTGATTTTGAGGTTGTTGCCCTCGTAAAAAGGCGATTTTGACATCGAACCCCTCCGAAAAAGGCACTTTGAGGTCAAACCTTTGCATTCCTTGATAGAGAAGGATCTTCCCGGTGGAACCCGGGCTGGGCTCAGGTGCTTCGGGGGGTCTCGCGGACGTGTCCCCTCAGGAGGATCCTCTCAGGCCACCGCTCCCCTCACGGGGTCCCCTCAGCCCGCGCCCCCCCCCGCCCGTTCCCGCCACCGGTCTCGGCTCCGCCCCCTATGCACCACCCTCCCTCCTCTCTCTCCCATTGGTCTTGCCCTCTGTCTATCACCTCGTACCGGGCCATTCCATTGGCCCGCGCCCGCCCCCACGCCGCTTGTCCTCGCCCTCCGGGCCCGTCCCCCTCTCCTCTCCTCCTCCCGTCCATCACCCTCCCTCCGCCCTCTCCGATTCGCTCTGCCCCCTGTCCGTCACCCTCCCTCCGCGCCCTCCAATTGGCCCGCGCCCGCC
>WAAG01089270.1:14861-29281 GCA_013390105.1 Tichodroma muraria
TGATCCTTTCCCGACCCCCTCAGCTGTCCCTGGGTGGGATGTTCGGGGGGGCATCATGGAGGAGGTGGGATCATCCCCCTTGGAGGAGCTTACAGCCCCTCTTCCCTGCCCATCCCACCTCATCGCAGACTGGGAATTGCAGTGGGATCATCCCCTTTGGGGGCATTTCAGCCCCTCTCCCCCCTCCGGACCAGGATCCTGCTCTCCTCTCCTCAGCTTTTCCCGGCCTCTGTCCCTGCTCCCTCGCAGTTCCTGCTGGTCCGGCCCCGTTATCCGTGACCGCTCCGTTTCTGGGGGGTTTAGAGAAAGAGAAATCCAGCAGCCCCTTCCCGCCGCGGCTGCTCCGCAGGGACTGATGGCTTTGTGACCCCCTCACTCCGGGATTCCCGCTGGAATCCGTGCTCTCGGGGTTCCTGGATTGCTCCCTTCGAGGGCCGTGTTGTTCTGGCTCCTCATCCATCCCGGGCAGGTGCCAAAACACAGATAAAAGCGACCAATTCTTTCTTAAAACGTGGCCTCGAACCCAAGCGCGGCTTCGTCTGTGTCACACTTTCCCACGTTTAGGGCAGAGATTCCGTCCTTTTACGTCCTTTGGTTGTTTTTCCCTCCGTCCTCCCAAAAACGCCGTTGGGAGAGTCCCTCCTTCCCTTGGGAGGCTCGATCCGAGCGCGGGAAGTTTGGTGAATTCCTGCTGGGGGGGGGAGTGGAGGAGGGCGGCAGGCCGAAACCAGGTGAAATTGTAGAGTTTGTCCCGTTTCCAAGGGCCGTGTCAGGACTGGGCTCCTGGTTTAACTGAAATCTCTGGTTCTTCTCTTCAAGAGACACAAATCTGGTGGTGCTGCAGCATCAGCTCACACATTTCTCCCTCCAAAAATCCCAGAAGAGGGATAATGGGAGACATTCTGTCTGTTGTGATTCTGACTGTAGGAGCAGCTGGGTGGGATTTCAACCCTTTCCTTCTCCGGCCTGGAGGAAATTGAGTGAGTTTTAAGGAAAATAACGGGGCCTTCAGGGCCCAGCCCGGAGCAGGAGGCACTGGGAGATGCTGTGTGGCTCCTTGGGAATGATTCTCCCTGCTCAGCCGGCGCCGGTCGGGGTTTAATTACAATGAAATCCAGATTTATGACACTATTAAGTCATCCTGTGAATGAGCTGGTAGGATTGGAATCAGAGGGGTTTCCTTGGATGGAGTTGTGTGGCTGTACAGCGGCTCAAGGGAATGAGTTTTTCTGGGTTTTATCCTAAAAATGTGAGCCCCAGCTCTGGGTGAGCAGGGAATGGCGAGGCCAGAACTGGGGAGATTCCAGTGGGAAAAGGTGGAAGCAAGCAGGGATCTGGTTTGGTGGCCTGGGAAATGCATGGAAAGGGGAAAGACTGCCCCAGAGTGGGGCTTGGTTGGGAGCTCTGGCATAATCCAGGCAGGATCAAGCCTCTTCAGGTGGGATTTGCAGTCACCAGGCAGATTGGATGGGGTTTGGTGCTAGAAGTGGAGGCAGAGGATGATGATCTTCCTCATCCTTAGGTGCAGAGGGTCGGTGTTTTCCAACGCTTTTCCATGGAGCTTTCCTTGGAATTACCAGGAGGCCATCGGGTGTCGCAGGGCTGGGATTGAGCCGGTCAGGGGCAGTGGGGGGAAATCAGGATTTGAATGAATTTATTTTATTTGGTACAGTTAACGAGCCTGGCTGGAGCAGGTGCTGATCCTTCCCCTGCCCATGTGGGAATGTGAAGTGTCCAGAGGGTCCCGTTCCTCTGTTCCGGGGAACAAAGCACTATAATTGGAACAAAAGGCTCCGCTGCCCCATCTGCGGGCGGTTCCCACAAAAAGGCAGGAATTTGGTGTTACTTGGGCCGAATCTGTTGAATTCCAGGACTTTTGAGCGCTGGGTTCCCAACTGGATTTGGTGGGTTTATCCTGTTTCCTCCTAATAAACCCAGGACTCTGTGCATCCTCTGGGCTCATGTTGGTCCTAATGAAAACCCAGCAGGGTGGCTTTGGGGCTGTGCAATGGATTTGGGGTAAAAACAGGGACATGGCAGAGGCCTCTGCCGGAGCTGCATGTGAGCAGAGGGAAGGGGGGCCCACCTGGCTCTTCCCTTGTTTAATTAATTAATTGTCCCAGGGCAGCTGCTCCAGTGTGGAGAGGGGAGTTCTGTCTGCTTTGGAGACGGGAGCAGTCGCTTTGGAAAAGTCCCATTTCATGGGAAAACCTCTTGGGAATAAAAGGGAATAGAGACTGGATGCTCTGTGGTCCTCCATTGTCACTCTCCAGGTCTCAGGGATATAAATCCTCAGGAGCAGAAAGCTGGGCTTTGGCTAATGAGTTGGGATCTGTCTAATTGCTGTTCCTGCTTCCAGCTCCGGCTCACCCGCTCTCTGTCACTTTCAGATCCCCGAACGCCGTGGTGCTGCGACACTCTGGTCACCGGAAAAATCCAAATAAACGCCTTTGAAACGTTCAGGCAGGCAGCAGAAAACAAAAATGGTGAGGGACGGGGTGGCTTCCTGGGCGTGGGGTGGATACCCGTGTCCCAGCGCTCCCTAAATATTCCCGACCTGCCCTCACAGCGCCCGATGCGGATCTTTGTGAACGACGACCGGCACGTGATGGCCAAGCACTCGGCCGTGTACCCCACGCAGGAAGAGCTGGAGGCCGTGCAGAACATGGTTTCCCACACGGAGCGGGCGCTCAAAGCCGTCTCCGACTGGATTGACGAGCAGGAGAAAGTCAGCGGGGAGCAGCCGGAGACGGAGTCCATGGAGACGGCGGCCGAGGAGGAGAGCAAGGAAGGAGGGTGAGTACCACAGCGCCGTCCTGCTTTAGATCCCTAAAATCTGCCTAGATCCCTAAAAACCCGCTCGCTGCTGGTGGAAAAGCTGTCTCCTGTAGCTGGGGAATGAGGGGAGTTAATCAAGGCAGGGCTGAGGCGGCTGCTCCAAGTGCCATGTGCCAGGTGGATCCCCATGGATCCGTCCCTCCGGTTGGGTGCGGCGCCGGCGCTTGCCGGGCCGTGAATTCCGCCGTAGTGACCCTGCCCCGTGTTTTTCCAGGGATCAGAAGGCCACGGAGCAGCTGACGAGGACCCTGCGGGGGGTGATGCGCGTGGGGCTCGTGGCCAAAGGCCTCCTGTTGAAGGGGGACCTGGACCTGGAGCTGGTTCTGCTGTGCAAAGACAAACCCACGGCCAAGCTCCTGGAAAAAGTCGCCGATAATCTGGGAGTGCAGCTCGCGGTGAGCCAGGGAAATTCCCTTTGGGATGGTTCTGGTCCCCGTGTTCTGGCTTGGAAGAGTCATTTCCAGAGGTGCACAGTGGCATTCTTTGGGATTGCTAAATGAACTTCTCCTCGTTAATCTTGGAGTGGTTTGGGTTGGGGTTGGAAGGGACCTTGGAGCTCATCCTGTTCATGGGCAGGGACACCTCCCACAGGCCAAGTTGCTCCAAAGCCCTGTCCAGCCTGGCCTTGTGCACTTCCAGGGATCCAGGGGCAGTCACAGCTTCCCTGGGAATTCCATCCCAGCCCCTCCCTGCCCTCACAGGCAGGAATTTCTTCCCAAAATCCATCTAAATCCCTTCTTTCCCTGGGTGAAGCCGTTCCCTCTCATCCTGTCCCTCTATCCCTTGTCTCAAGTCCCTCTCCAGCTCTCATGGAGCCCCTCTAGGCACTGGAAGGGGCTCCAAGGTGTCCCCAGAGCCTTCCCTGCTCCAGGAGAACATTCCCAGCTCTCCCAGCCTGGCTCCAGAGCAGAGAGGCTCCGGGATTACGGAATCCTGGAATGGTTTGTGTTGGAAGGGGCTTCAAAACCCATCTCACTCCAACCCATCTCCATCCCAATGCTGCAGGCGATCACCGAGGACAAGTACGAGATCATCCAGTCGGTGGGAGACGCCGCCATCGTCATCAAGAACACCAAGGAGCCCCCGCTGACCCTGACCATCCACCTGACGTCGCCCGTGGTCAGGGAGGAGCTGGAGAAGCAGCTGGCCGGAGGTACGGCCGGCCGGCGCCCGGCGTCCCGCGGCTAACGACCGGGAAAGTGCTCTTCAGCTTCAGCCGGAGCCGTGGCAGCTCTTCCTGGCCAAATCCAAACCAAATTCCTTCATTGCGCCAACCTCGCTGAGATCCCGGTTGTGGTTTATCCGGACCGAGCTTCCGAAGCTGAGGAGCACCTTTCACACGGGATTTTGCTCTATTTATATATATTTTTTTTTTCCTTAAGTATTATTTTATCCTTTCTTTTGGTTCCACTTGGGCCTTTAGTTCACTAATTCATCACCTCGTTGTATTACTCGTGGTTTGTCCCCAGCCATGTCAGTGCAGTGACATGAAAATAGAAACCAGATTTGTTTAAGAAACCCAAAAAAAAAAACCAAAACCCTCTTGAAGGCTTCTTGTCCGAGGAGTTGCATGTCCATGAACCGGGATGTTCCGGGATGTTCCCCCGGTGTGTGTTGCAGCAGAACACCGGGTGCTCGGGGCTCCTCCTGTGGCTCTTCCAGCACCTCAGGTTCAGAATTCCGGAAAGCGATGCAGAGTTTTGGATAAAGTTAGCTTCTCCAAATTCCCTTTGGAATCAGAATTCCAGCAGCTGCTGGTTGTCCGCTCCAATTCCGATGGGCTCCGTAGGGCCGGCGGTTCCCCCGCTACGCACTAGCCTTATCTAAAACCCTGATCTCAAGCAATTTTGGGCGACTTCAGGCCTTTCCTCAGTTTTGCTGCAGCACAAACCGGGACCTCTTTGTGCTCTTGATTGTTGATCTCTGGTGTTGATCTCTGACCTCGTCTCCGAGCCTTCTAGTTTGTCGATTTTAGGGACGCTGGACCTTTGACCAACAGGACGTTCTCTGTCGCGGGCCGGGGCCGGGGCAGCCATCCTTCCGGGCGGAGGGTTCCCTGGATCCTCTCCAAGCCTCGCCCTTCCCTCCTCCTCACCCCCTGCGCTCCAGGTGCGGAGCCGGGGTTTCACCCCCTCAAATTTCCCCATCACCGGCCTCGCCACCGCCTCTCCATCCATCCAGGATTTATTTCTGTGCCCTCCACCGAGCCTCACGCCCGGTCTCCTCCTCCTCTTTCTCCTGCTCCTCCTCCTCGCAGCACACATTCCAGCCCATCCCTCCCTGGGAATTGAGCTTCCCCAGTATCCAGGCGAGGCCGCGCGGCGGCAGCGCCGCAGCCCCTTCCCTCCCGCTCCCAGCATCCCAGCAGGATTTTTTGGGAGCCTCAGCTGCCCGTTAGGATGCTGCCTCATCCCCCTCGGCCCGACAGAAGCCCCTTGGTCAAACCGTGCCTTGTCTTCTTATTCCATCCACGACTAGAAACGCTCTCAGTCACCGACTCCCCGGACGTTCTGGACAGGCAGAAATGCCTTGCTGCCTTGGCGTCTCTGCGCCACGCCAAGTGGTTCCAGGTTTGCATTTTGTTCTTATATTTATCTTTAAGTAGAAGCATTGGTAAACTCTTTTAAGGGGCTGAGTGTTTTTTTGGAGTTGGAGTTTCAAGTGGCCGCTGGCCGCTCGGAGGTGCCGGACTGTGGGCGCTGGAGTGACTTAGGAGCCTCTGTACGGAGCAGCCGCGGAGCTGCTACTTTGTGTGAGGAGCAACGTCCCCTTGGCCAAGACCTTGGTTAAGACCTTGGCCAACCCCTTGGCCAACACCTTAGCTAAGACCTTGGCCAACCCCTTGGCCAACCCCTTGGCTAAGCCCTTAGCTAAGACCTTGGCCAACTCCTTGGCCAACTCCTTGGCTAAGGCCTTGGCCAACCCCTTGGCTAGGACTTGGCTAAGACTTCGGCCAACCCTTGGCCAAGCCTCGGCCGGCGTGGCGCGGCTCCGAGCTCCGGGCCCAGGCTCCGGCTTTACCCTCGGCAAAGCAGCACCTGGAGGGAGCGTCGGCGGCGCGGGCGGGCGCTCGGTGAACCCTGTCTGGTTTGGTTCCGCTTCCAGGCCAGGGCCAACGGGCTGAAGTCGTGCGTCATCGTGATCCGGGTGCTGCGGGACCTCTGCACTCGCGTTCCCACCTGGGCCCCGCTCAGAGGATGGGTAATTCCCCCTTTTCCCTTTCCGGGGGGGTTGGCAGTGTTTCTCCCAGTCCAGCTCTGCTCCTTCCCAAGGTTCCAGGGCACGTCCCCTTTCCCAGGTTGTGATTTCTATGGATGAATGACTTCTCTGCACTTAGAGACTCAAATCAAATGTCTGTGGTGCAAATGGGTTTTATCAGTTGCCAGCTGAGCTTGTCTTACTGATTATGAGCTCACATTGTTGTCAGATTGGTAATGAATTAGCAGCTCACCTTGATACTGAATTGCTTTATCAGTTATTAGCTCAGGTTGTTGCTGAATTGGTTTATGAGTTATCAACTCACCTTACCATCGAGTTGTCTTGTCAATTATTAAATCACATTATTATCAAAACATTGTATCAGCTACCAGATCACATTATTGTCAGTGTTAATCAAGTCTTGTTACTATCAAATTGTTTTATCAGTTATCAAACCACATCATTATCATTATCAAATTGCTTTATAAATTATTGAGTCATGTTATCGTCAAATATAAAGTATCAAATCATGTTATTTTAAAATATTTTTATTAATTTTCAGGTCTTGTTTTCAAATATTTTAATCAATTATCAAATCGCTTTATCAGTTACCAAACCACGCTGTCAAATACTAACATCAGTTTTCTTTATCAATTAACAAACGGTTTTATCAGTTGTCAAACAACTTTATCTTATCAAATCACATCATCAGCTTGTTTTATTAATTACCAAGTCATGTTGTTATCAAACTGTTTTATCCATTCACGAGTTCCACAGCCTGGATCCTCTCTTCCTTTGGGAACCGGAAGCTGCTCCCAGATGTGTCCCTTCCCTGGAGTCCTTTCTTGGATCCCTTTCCAGGGATCCCTTTTCCCAGAGCGTTTCCTGGGGTCCCTCTCCCAGGATCCCTTTCCAGGAGTGCAGTTCCAGGGGATCCCTTTGCCAGGATCTCTTTTTTGGGGGCCCTTCTCCCACATCCCTTTCCCAGGGTCCCTCTCCGGGCTCCGTCTCCCCTCTCCCTGCCCTCACTTCCCGCCTTCCCTTGCAGCCTCTGGAGCTGCTGTGTGAGAAGTCCATCGGGACGGCGAACCGGCCGATGGGCGCGGGCGAGGCGCTGCGCCGGGTGCTGGAGTGCCTGGCCTCGGGCATCGTCATGCCAGGTGAGCTCCGGCCAGGTGAGCGGAGCCGGGAGGAGCGCGGGGGGTGCCGGCGGTCGGGAGCCCCTCGATTCCCACGGGCACGCGGAGATTCCCGGCCCTCCCACCCTCTGGAGCCACCTCAGCCCCGTAGAGAGAGGCACCAGCGGAGTTTGGCTCTCGGGGAGCGCCATTCCCACAGAAATCCCGGCAATCCGCGCCTTCGGAGCTGCCCCAGGGAATTTAGGGTAGAGACCCGGGATAATTCTCTGCATATCTTCCTTGTTTCCTGCCTTCAGATGGTTCTGGTATTTATGACCCTTGTGAAAAAGAAGCCACTGATGCTATTGGGCATCTAGACAGACAACAAAGGGAAGATATCACACAGAGTGCTCAGGTATAGTGTGACCTCCATCCGGCCCTTCCCAATCCCCGGCTCGCTCCGCTCCCGGCTCCCTCGGCCAGCACAGATTAGACCCGTGGTCACTCGGTGCTGTGGTCACTTGGTGCCACGGTCACTCTACCATGCCACCCACGTGGTCCCCATAGTTTGGCCACCCAGAGCAAAGAATCAGGTGTTGAGTAGTGAATCGTCCCGATGCCCCTTTTTGGGTGAAACTCCCCAAAAGCCTCAGTCCTGAGAGCCCCGCTGAGGATGGATCGGTGCAGGGGGGCTGCGTGGGGCTGTGACGGGGGGGTCTCCGGCAGCTCCCGGTGACCCCCGGTCCTGTCCCCAGCACGCGCTCCGGCTCGCCGCCTTCGGCCAGCTCCACAAGGTCCTGGGCATGGATCCCCTGCCCTCCAAAATGCCCAAGAAACCAAAGAACGAGAACCCAGTCGATTATACTGGTACGTACCGGGAGGGGACGGCGCCGCATCCCATCCTGAGGATTTGGGTGGAAAGCAGGGGATTTAGGGAGTGCTTGTGCTCGCTCCTGCAGTTCAGATCCCGCCCAGCACCACGTACGCCGTGACCCCCATGAAGCGGCCGATGGAGGAGGACGGGGAGGAGAAATCCCCCAGCAAAAAGAAAAAGAAGATTCAGAAAAAAGGTATTGAGTTAACGAGAGGTAGGTACGGCCTGGGGAAAAAAGGGGTGGAAACTGGGGGTAGAGGGCTGGTGAGACAAGGCTGCCCAGGTGCAGGACTGGGGGCTTGGGGTGGGCTGTAGGTAGGGAGTACAGGGTGTGGGGACGGCTAAAATAACTTAAAACTGGGAGATTTGTGCTGGGTAGGACTGAAACCAAGGAGGAACAGATCAGGGCTTGTCTGGAATTGGAAAGGACTGATGGGAGCTGGTCTGAAATAGGAGAAGATCAGTCAGAACTGGTCTGGAATTGGAAAAGATCAATGGGGACAGGTCTGGAATGGGAAAAGATCAATGGGAACTGGTCTAAAAAGAGAAAAGACCAGTTGGAACTTGTCTGAGATCAGAAAATACTGGTCGGGACTGGTCTAAAATGGAAAAAGACCAGCCAGAACTTGTTTGCAATTGGAAAATACTGGTGGGAACTGGTCTGGAATGGGAACAGACCATGGTAACTGGTCTGTAATTAGCAAATGCCCATCAGGACTGGCCTGGAATGAAAAAAATACCAATCGGGACTGGCCCCAAACTGGAAAATACTGGTCTGGAATCAGTTTTGCTGCTTGGAAGGAGCCACCAAACACCCGCCAACTCTCGGTGTTGGTTTTTCCCCTGTGCAGAGGAAAAGCTGGAGCCTCCGCAGGCCATGAACGCGCTGATGAAGCTGAACCAGCTCAAACCGGGGCTCCAGTACAAGCTGGTGTCCCAGACCGGCCCCGTGCACGCTCCCATCTTCACCATGTCCGTGGAGATCGACGGCAGCACCTTCGAGGCCTCGGGGCCGTCCAAGAAAACGGCGAAGCTTCACGTGGCTGTGAAGGTGAGCGTGGGAATGGGGGTGGGAGAACTGCCAGAGCCTCCAGGATGGGGTGGGAGCAGCACCAAGAGCTTGAGTGTTGCCTGGAGTGCCCTCAGGATTCAGGAATGCTGAGCACCGGAGAGAGTCAATAAACGGCCTGGAGCAGCTTCCTGGAGTGTTTTCCGAGATGAGTGGTGCTTCGGCGCGGCTCCTGACCTCCCTGCTGCCCTGCAGGTGCTGCAGGACATGGGTTTGCCCACCGGAGTGGAAGGCAAAGACTCCGGGAAGGGCGATGAGTCGGCGGAGGAGACGGAGACGAAGCCGGTGGTTGTGGCTCCTCCGCCCGTGGTGGAAACGGTGTCGACACCCACGGCAGCCTCACCCCCCTCGGATCAGACCCCTGAGGTGGGTGGGGGGACACAGGGAGGGGGGACGTGGGATGGGACACGTTGGCACCATGGCAGCTGCGCTGGTGTTTTTTGGGTCACTCCTGGCTAAGACAGGAGGCAGAAGTGGCTCCTTGGGGGATCCTTCCCAAAAAGGGGGGGAAGCAAATCCGTGTGCACTGGGGACTTTTGGGACTCATCCAGCCTTTCTCCACCTGCAGAACGTGAAGCAGCAGGGACCAATCCTGACAAAGCACGGGAAGAACCCGGTGATGGAGCTGAACGAGAAGAGGCGCGGGCTGAAGTACGAGCTGATCTCGGAGACGGGCGGGAGCCACGACAAGCGCTTTGTCATGGAGGTGAGGGGACACAGGGCCTCCTGCCCTTCCCAGCAGCCCCAGTCCAGAGCTCCTCGGGTGGGAGGAGAGCTTGGAAAGCTGCCTCATCCCCTTCCCAAGAGTTTAAATTGTCAAAGTCAAGAGGTTTGGGTTGGGAGAAACCTTTTGAAGCTCATTAATGGACAGGGACAGCCTGTAACACTTCCAGCTCTGGGATTCCCTGTAGGTCTCCAGTCTTTCCCTGCCCTTTCCCCTCTTCAGTGTGTGGTTCCATCCCTTTCCAAGGTGGAGGTGGATGGGCAGAAGTTCCAAGGCGCTGGCTCAAACAAGAAGGTGGCCAAAGCCTACGCGGCGCTGGCCGCGCTGGAAAAGCTGTTCCCAGATGCTCCCGTTGCCATCGAGCAGAACAAGAAGAAAAGAGCTCCAGTTCCAGCCAGGGGTGGCCCCAAATTCCCAGTCAAAGTAAGTGAAATCCGCAATCCCACAGCTCTGGAATGGGAAAAGACTGGTGGGAACTGGTCTGAAATTGGAAAAGACCAATGGGAACTGGTCTGGAATGGGAAAAGATCTGGGGTGTAACTCACCAGGCGCTGGCTCTGGGGTTTGATCCTTTTCTGGGAATGGGAGCAGGGCAAATAGCTTGGAAGCACAAAACCCATAAGGTTTTGCAGCAAAAAACCCTCTGGGTTTGGAGGTGCCTGCACTTGGGGTCCACCCCGGTGGCTCTTGTTCCGGGGAAGCGGCGTCCCCGGGGCTCTGTTTTGGGAGGTTTTCTGGGAAATCCCTCACCCCAGCTCCAAGTGACGCCTCTCTCCCCTTTCCTTGTCCCCTCAGCAGCACAACCCGGGGTTCGGGATGGGGGGGGGCCCCATGCACAACGAGGCCCCCCCTCCCCCCAACATGCGGGGCCGCGGCCGGGGCGGCAACATGCGGGGCCGTGGGAGAGGCCGGGGCGGCTTCGGCGGCAACCACGGCGGCTACATGAACACAGGTGAGGCCAGCAGCGCACCTGGGGGGGCTCAGACCCCCCTTCCAGCCCCGGTATCTTGTCCATGGCACCTGGAGATTCCAGAGTCCTCCACAGGGGAATGACACCCCCCCGCCAGCATCGTGGCTCTGGCTCCCGGATGTTCCAGAGCCCCCCAAATCCTTGTGAGGGAACAAATCTTTCTCTGGCTTTGTGTCCATGGCTCCTGGATATTCCAGAGCCGCCCAAATCCTTGTGAGGGAACAAATCCCTCTCTGGCTTTGTGTCCATGGCTCCTGGATGTTCCAGAGCCCCCCAAATCCCTGTGAGGGAACAAATCCCTCTCTGGCTTTGTGTCCACGGCTCCTGGATGTTCCAGAACCCTCAATGGGGGAAGGACTTTCCCCTCTGGCATCGTCTCTATATCCCTTGTATTTCCCAGAGCCCTCCTAAGGGAATGACCCCCTCAAATCTGGGACATTTTACCCTTGGAATTTATGTTTATTCCAACATTTTCCTCCTCTTCAGGGGCTGGCTACGGGAGCTATGGCTATGGAGGGAATTCCGCCACTGCCGGCTACAGTAAGTTCCCTTTTCTTTTTCCATCCAAAATCCCAATGAGCGTCATCGTGCCAGGGACTAAAAATTCCCGGGGAAATGGCTCAAGGGAGCAGAAGCTTTATTTATGGGAAGCAGTCCTTGGTTTTTAAGGAAACCGAAGCATTTTCATCAATTTTGTCTTAGCTTACAGCAAGTTTTTTCCTTACAAAATCCAATCCTATTAATAAACCCCAGAGATTGGGTCAGACCCCTCTGGGTCTTGGGAAGACTTTTCCACATGGATCTGGTCCAGCCCAGCCTTTTGAAGATATGAAATTCCCTAATTTGCTGGAATGCTTGGATTTGCCTGGGGAATCCTGTGTGCTGAAGCAAATCCTTCGTAACGCACTGGACTAAGCACTGGGAATTGTACCTGTGCTCCCCATCCCAATCCAATAAATATCCAGGCATTGGAGAATGTCTTGGATGCCTCAGGAAATCCATGGAGTTTTTGGCTGCCATGGCAATGGGCTCTTGGAGCAAAATGCTCCCTCAGGGTGCTGGAATCACCTGGAGAATGAAATATTCCCAAAATCAGGAATTGAGGGGAGTTTTGGAATTGACCTGAGTCTTGGAATCCATCAAATTGCGAACATTTTGGTCCTTAATTCCTTGTGTTTTGGGTTTAAAAGTTGTCTTTCTTCACTGGATTTGGTGGCACCGTTGTTCCTTTGAGGCCCTTGAGTTAATTCCATAATTTAACAAGAAAAAAGAAGGAAAAGGAACCTCCAGGTTTAAATTGAGTGAGTGCAAGGGGTTCAGTGGATCCTTAAAATATTTGTAATAATAATTATCCCATTTCTTTGAAAAAGAACCCCGTTGTGTGAGGTCCTGACTCTTTATCCAGGGGACAGATCCCATCCTGGATGAGCCATAAACAATCCTTAGGATCCCTCCCACCCCAGCCCCTCTCCCAGGTGGAAAAAGTGCCCTTCCCAAGCCACCACGTGGTGCTGGACATCTCTGTCCCTGAGCTTTGATTTGGGGAAAATCGCAGCTAATCCCGTGTCAAGCATTTAAAGCTTCAGAGTTAAAATTGGAATGTTGGGATAAAGTGGAAAATCCGGGACTGTTGAGGTGAGAGAGCTCCGCTTCCAGCTCTGCAGCCTGAATCCCCACACTCCTTCCGGATCCAAATCTCCCAAGATTTTCCCACCGGGATGGCCCAAGGTGACTCTGGTCCAGCAGAGACAAGTTTTGCTCCAACCCTGGAGATAAATTTATTCCAGAGCCTCGTTTCTGCAGAGTGAATCTGGGATTTTCTGTGGAAGAGGAATAAAAACTTCACATGGAAAAGGGAACGTGGAGGAGAATCCATGGGACGAGCCCAGAATTAACAGATCCTGGAATTTAAAGCCTCCAGAAGCCCAGAAGCTCTTGGCAGCACAGCCACAGGATTTGGGGACGGAGCTGGGGTTCACCTGGGATCACTCCGGGTGTTCCACACAGAATTGTGGAAGTGAAGCACATGGAATTTCACTTTCTGGCTTCTTTTTAACCAAGTTCTGCCCCGTTTTGTTGCTGGCAGATCCCTCCCAATCCCGAAGGGTTTTAGATTGCAGTGACTTTCATTCCTCAAAAACAAGTTTAGTTTTGGATGGTCCCAGTTTCCTGTGGAATGGCAGAAATCAGGCAGGAAAAGAACCACTCAGAGTTTGACTGTGGGACCCTGAACAGATTAAATGAAACCCAGATGAACTCTGGATCCCAGATGGAATTGCCCAAATCCCGAGAAGATAAATGGTGCAGTCACGTGGATTCCTCGTTCCTGGAGCAGGATTCTCCCTCATTCCAGAGCATCTCTCACTCCACGATGGTGTTTGGACTTTGTAGGGTTGAGGGACGTCTGGGATGGATTCGGATGGGGGGGGCTCCTGCTGGAATCAGGGATGGATCCGGATGGGGGGCTCCTGCTGGAATCACGGGGATGGATCTGGACAGGCATTCCTGCTGGAGTTACTGTGCTGGGTGGGGGGTCCGAATCTGTCGCAGGGACAGATCCAGATGGGGGGCCTGGATGGGAATGGAATCGCAGGGACAGATCCACATGGGGGGTTCTGCTGCACTCACGGGGTCTCCATGAGCTCCGGATCACGCAGGACCTCATCCCCCTCCCCTCACACGCAGCTCCGGAGGGGCTGAAATTCCCCCCCACGGGAACGCTGACCCTCCTCTCTCTGTCCAGGCCAGTTCTACAGCAACGGCGGCCACTCCAACTCGGGGGGCGGCGGCGGCTCCTCGGGGTACGGCTCCTACTACCAGGGCGGGGACGGCTACACGGCCCCCGCGCCGCCCAAGCACGGCGGCAAGAAGCAGCAGCACGGCGGCGGCCAGAAGGCCTCGTACGGCTCCGGCTACGCCGCCCACCAGGGCCAGCAGCCCTACGGGCAGGGCCAGTACGGCGGCTACGGCCCCGGGCAGGGCAAGCAGAAGGGCTACGGCCACGGCCAGGGTGGCTACTCCTACTCCAACTCGTACAACTCGCCCGGCGGCGGCTCCGACTACAACTACGAGAGCAAATACAGTGAGTGGAGGGGGGCAGTCGTGGGTGGGAAACGTGAGGGTTGAGGTTGGATTTGATCCCAGGGCTTTTGGATTGAAGGCGTTGCGGGGTTGTCCCCGTCTCTGGAGCAGCTGGAGGGGAGCCTGGTGACCCCTCTGTCCTGAGGCTGTGCTGGGGAGGTCACGAGGGAGCTCCAGGGGATTCTTCCTGCCCCTCCCGGGAGCTGGAAATAAGGGGAGGTTTGGGCTGAAAGGGATTTGGGGCTGGAGCTGGGATGAGTCAGTGACAGGGAAAGGGGACAAAGGGGGGTGGGTGCCCAGCCCTGGGCGCATTCCTAGGGGATAATCCATGGCTGAGAATACCCCTGGCAGGGTTGGATAAAGATCCCTCCNCTCCGCAGGCGGATACTCCTCCCAGTCCAACTACAACTCCCCGGGTTCCCAGAACTACAGCGGCCCCCCCAGCTCCTACCAGGCGTCCCAGGGTGGATACGGCAGGAACGAGCACAGCATGAGTTACCAGTACAGATAAAACCCCGTGTCCCGCCGCGCTCCCCCCGGGGTCCTCC
>WAAG01089277.1:3401-19837 GCA_013390105.1 Tichodroma muraria
AAGTCTCCTCGACAGCAAAAGGAATAGGAAAAGAGGTGCTATTAATATTTTTTTACAATAAAAGTCAACAAATGATTAACACAAATCCACTAGAAACAGTTTCAACGAAATTCCAGTCTTAAACCATCTAATATACACAGCTAATAAATTCACAGCTAGGAACCTGGCTTCAAGGAAAGAAATTTCTGCATTTCTGTTACTACGTTTCCATTTCCTGAGATGTACATTTAATTGTAGGCTAGGATGCAAAGAACCACATGAACCTACACTTGTTTGGAATGTATCAGCTCTGCACATGTCCTGTCCACAAAACGGCCCATGTTATAACAGCCCACGGGAAGGAAACCTAGAGATAGGTGTTAGAACAGCTTACTTTTCAGCCTTCAAAAATAAGATGATGAATTCTAGATAGCAAGAGCAACAGTTTCACCACGGGTACTCATGAACCTGAATCCAAGAATGGAGACATGCTCCTCAGAGGACAAATCAAGAATGTGGGCTGGCAAATGTGTGCCAGTTTGGCATCTCCACTGCCAACACTCCTATTTTCACATAAATGATCAGGTTGGAAGAACCTGATTTCTACATATCTGTTACAGAATGGGAGCAACTTGTAACTGAGTCTTAAGGAACTGGACTGATTTAACAGTTTTCAGTACCCACGGCCACGCAGAGTAGGTTATAGCAAAGAGTTTGTCCCTCAGCAGCTCAAAGTATCAGAGGGAATAACATGAAATTAATCACCACAGCAGACCTCCAGCTTCCTCATCCCACAAAAATAGACTATTTGCTAAAATGGTTTATGAAACGAAGACTTTGTCTGACGTTCTCTCTAGATGTTCCCTATGAACCTAGGAGTTTCCACAGAACTGTGTGTCAACAGGCAGACAAGCTGTAGAGAGAAACAGCACTGAGAAATACACTGTGTGTCTAGGAAAGACACTCAAGGATATATGCTTGTAGGGACATGGAAAGACTTCTGTCCTGATGCTTTCCTTTCCTCTCCCTGCCTTCCCAGTAAGCTAGTCTAAAGAAGGAAAAAGAGTTAACTGACTTTAACAGGATCATTATGTTTGAAGTAGTATGGCAGCATGAAGAATCAGACTACCATATAGGTTATACAGCATAAGGGGAAGATGAAGGCAGCAATTGTAGAGAGGACACTTGGAATTTTCAACTTGCACCAAAAGCTTGTCAGTCTATTATACTGAAGAACTTCTATATGCTAGGATAGACATTGCATCCTATCTTATTCATGTGACTCCTGACCAGTCTTAATAAAATATCCTAGCCAGAAGCTCAGGCAGTTGACAATCAGAATGGTCAACTTTAGATCCCTCACTAACAGCACTCAATTTTCAGTGTACAGTGCTCATGTTCCAAAAAACAGAACTTTCTGACATACCTCAAGAGCCAGTTGCTCAAAAATCATATTTGGATTCAAGCATTAATAAATTACCACTGTGATGTGGTTAATGAAGAACAAAAAGCCTGGAGAGAAAGGCCATGAGCTGCAAAGGACTGAAACGAGATAGAAAAGGTAAGGTTTACCATACCTAAGTGTTCACACAGCACCTGTTCTCCTCACTCCACTTCACATTAGAACTCCTAGACTCATACAGACACAACACAGATTGTAGCATCCTTTGTCTAATGTGCACTCAAAAAGGAAAATTTATCACTTTCTTCTGTCACTAAGATTACTCATTTGAAATCAGGTAGACAGAAAACCTGTTAAGACTGTGAAACAGGACTAGGAAAACACAGTTTTTTTCTAATACTTTTTTACTAAAAAGTTCCAGAACCACATCTCTGTTTGAGATGCCCAACACCATAACAATTTTCATCTTCAGGCAGCAGAATATGCAATAGCTTTTAGGGGTATTTTCTAAATAGCTAACCTTCCAGCTTCTGGTTTTCTTTTTCCATTCGAAGTAACAGAATTTGTTGATGGATGGCTTTTCTCCACAGACTTTGTAGTTCTTCTGAGTTTTTCCTCTCTCCAGTTTTATCTGGACCATCCTCATTTTGCAATACTAGAACAAGAGGGTCCTCCTCCAGGGGTGGAGCAAGAGGGGATAAGGGTAACAATTCACTTCCATCATGACAATCTGCAAAGAATCAGAAAGCTATTTCAGGAAACTCAGATTGTTTGACGTACCATGAAAATCTATGTCATAGCAGAACAAAAATAGCTGTCTTTCACATTCAGCAGTGACTTGCTGATTCCAAAGACAGTGAAAATACAGTGCAACAGTAGAGAATTATTCTTTAAAAATGTTTTTTTTACATTAAAAAAGTTATATTTAAATTAAGTAGAGTTAGATAAAGGCTCACACACTATTTCAAACCTTTCCCCTGCCAGCTTCTTCCACAGTTACCACAACACATTTACCCATAAAGCCTCCTTTGCAGTCGAGCTTGTTTACTGCTATGATTTACCATGGGTTCTACTTTTAAAGCTACTTTTTCCATCTGCTAACCTGCACTGCAGACAGTGCTACAGCACTTTGTGGCCACTAAATACAGAGTTTGTCATTTGCTTATGGTTTTGAATTCTGCCAAACGGGACTTTATTAATAGCATGAATTCAGCTATTTCAGAGGTTTCTACCTTAAATGGCTTAAAGCTGTAAGAATTATTAACACACTCAACAGGTGTTATGTGCACTACAAGGACAAGATATAAAATTTACCATTTTCTGCAAACACTCCTATTGTATGCACAGGTCAGGGTAAAAATTTCCTAACTGTTAAAAAGTATACCTTTGTCACCAAAAGACCTGTCTTAATTCCCTTGCTACAGCAGCTACGGCAAATTGCAATTCATTTGATTTTGATGCCCAAATCCTCTCTTCAGAGCAACAGAAAGCTAAATAGTTTAAATTCAAATGAGCACAACTGATCTCTGCCGAGGTTCTAGCATGAATATTTATACCACACTGAATCCCTTCTCCCTTTCATATTATCACATGTTGCAGTTCACTACAGTATTAAGTAACAACTGCTTGTTTATTTTCTTTAAAAGCACACACAGACCTGGATGCTGCATCTTGGAAGGAGATTTATTCATAGGTGAAGCTACCTGCAGGAATATTCTCCGCCGCCAGGAGATGCGGCGAGGTGTGAGCGTGGCCCCCGCAGCATTTAGAGATTCACTGCTGCAGAAGGTTGATGTTCTTTTCTTTCCCTCCCCATCACTGAAGGAAAGAAAAAGCAGATGGGGTATTTAAAGTCAGTATTCCTTGCAGGGGAAAAAATACCCTTTATTAACTCTGTCTAATGTATAATCAAACCTGCAGGAGCATTCGTGGGGAAGCTTAAGAAGGCAAAGCGAGTTGCGTGTGAGCTTTACCTCGAATACTGAAGTGCCCAGCTGTTTTCTTGTAGCACAGTGCTGTGAAGTTTGCACTATATACCACCAGGAAGCATTCATAGCGTTCATACAGGGCTTAGCTGGAAGCTCAGAATAAAAGCTTAACTTTTTGAGAAGCTAAGAGAGAAACATGGGAATACTTAGCCTCTAACTTTGACAGCAATGGGTTTTGTTTTGCCATACATCAGTCTTCTGGAAGTGAGCTGATCTAACACCCCTAAAAGCAGAGATGGTGCTCCAGAGAGCACAACACTCCATTTAGTGACAATTTAAATATTGTGCTGAGCTCACAGGTGAATATTTAATTGGAGACAATGTTCTGCCTTCTCATATAGTCTCTTTCCTAAGCTTCAAGAAGTGGATGCTTCACTTGGATAAATGGGGACACATGTCCTCATGTTTCATCAGCTGGAGGAACGGAGACCCTGCAAACAGAGGGCAGATCTTCTCCCCAGCTGCCATGTAGAAATATAATTACACATTAACATTAATAGTATCTTATGCTGCCGGAATAAACAAGGAGAGGATACAGGAAAGCTTTACTGGGAGGACACACCAAGCACACCTTTCTACTGACTACTGCCAGAGGAAAAGACACTTAGCTTTCATAAGTACTTGATCCACTTTCAGAAATATTTCAGAATTTTGCATTTGTAGTATTAAATTAGGTGCACAGATATTGTACAGCAATGGGCACATTGTTTATCTTCCATGTAAAGTCAACAGCACAAGGCACAATTAGAAGCTTTTAGGAAGAGAGCATCAAACAGGGGGAGCTGTTTCCACAGCTTCACCTTCATCACAGGGAAAATGCTATATCAAAAGAGTAGCTACACTTAAACCTTAATCCTATAACAAATTTCCATGCTATAGTGCAAGGATCCTAAAAAGTTAGATGAAAGTAAAGCTCAGCATGTTCACTATGTTTTTAGTGGGAATGCAGTTGCAGATGATTGCAGTTTGCCTGCTGCAGTTCATCCCCCAACATCTGGCTTGCACAGGAGAGATCTGAAAGGAAGGACTATGAAGTTTCAGCTACACCAGTCTACCAACTACAACCAGCACTTCATAACTAAAACTCTGTGCTGAATGAATGTGCTGAATTTACCAAGCTAGGACCAGCCTTCTTGGCGACCAAAGGTGTCACTGTGCTATTGATCTACAACATCTCCCTGATATTTGTAAGCCTGAGTGACCAACTGGACTCAGTATCATACCAAGGTATCAGACCCTCCTTCCATATCCTGGCAGAGAAATAACCATGACTTCAAATTCACCTACACAGCACAAGGCACCAACCCCTGCTCTCCTCTAAGAACAGCACTACCAGCTGGGAGCCCTGAATGACACATAGTCTGAATTGTTCTCCACTCCTGATTTAGCTTCCATAGTGCCTCAGTTCCCTATAGCATCACACTATTGGTAGGCAGCCTCAGTAGATCCCCATGTTGCATTAAACTAATCTAATATTCTTTGTCTGTCTTTGATCATGGATAACCAACCACAGCTCGTAGTAGCTAAACACAGACTACTTAGATTATACCACTAATTCTGAACCAATAGGTGCTGTTTTTCAAAGGTATTTCAGTCCAACAGCTCTTGGAAATGGGATACTGAGTTTGGATATAGATAACCCTAATTTATGTTCCTATAAATAACTGTAACAGAACTACTTCTTACTATTTCAAGTCTTACATATCATCACGTTATAACACAAAAACTGAGTCATTCCGGGGCTTACTAAACAGACACTACATAAAAAGGGAATGAAAAGTTCTTTTCTACTGCTATGTACAAAAATCTATGTTCAGCTACTGTGCCTCTAGACAGTCCTAGGAACAGTATTCAGTTTGCAGTAGCAAAATTCACAGAAAAGTCAGAATAAGAAGGTGGCTATTTTAGGGTACGAAACTAACCTGTTTACACCGTTTGAGTCATGGAGTTTACATTGGGATGAATTAATCACCTATGCTACCTCACGAAGCATGCAAATCATACAGTTCTGAAGACCTGTATTTCTGTTGTTAAACCCTCCCTTCACAAAAATTCCCTGTCATTTTAAGCAACTAATATTAATCATCTTCTCTTTCAAAGAGCTGTCCAATAAGCGATTAGAGGAAAACTTTTGCAAGGCTCAGAAACACACCTTGTCATATTAACCCAGGAAAACACCAAGATTTAGGAAAGGAAGGATAGAAAGGGAGCAAAGAGAGTTTCCTCAAGAGAGACAACTCCTAGCTAAGTATCAGATCTGAAGGTGTGGAAAAAATACCCTACAGAGCAACAGCAGGAAGAAGTCAGAGTAAAATGACAGTGTCTCCTACCCTAATGAAAAGATTCAGGAGGCTGGTACAAAAACCAGTTACTCTAAACAGGGTGGGGTAAAGAAAAAAATTAGCTATCAGCTTCCACAAAATTAAGTCGTTTATTAAAGTGAATGGAAAGACTAAGCCAAAGCATCTCCAAAACAAGAAAAGCAACTTCTTAAATAGAGTTCAGTCATTGCTACTGAAAAGCAGAGCAGAGTTTTAACTACCACTAAGCAGACATCTTAGGTGGACATCTTCCCATCTACATGGCAAACATGCTGCAAGGTCACCTAGTGGAAGAATCTCTGGAAAAAGATAACAATGCAATACTCTGTATTTAAGACTTATGCATCACAACTCAGTTCAGAGAATAATGGTTCTCTGTAAGGCTACTTACCCTACGCTTCTGACTCAATACAGAAACCAAAATACATTCAGCAGCTTGTATACAATAAAAATGAACAGCTGTAAATCAATATAATGTCTCAAATATTTCAGTCTCTACTTTCATCTTTAAGCTGTTCCAAGCAATAACTCGAGTAGTCAAGAGTACAGAGTACTGATCATGTAAGGTTTTATCTCAGGACTCAGTTTCACCCATTCACTATTCTATCAGATAATGCATAGCATGAAGATGAGACAGCTACTTCAGGGGAAGAAAATAAAAAGGAAAAAAAGAAGAAATCTTAAAAAATCGGTAAGATTACAAATACACTTATTGCTTGGTTTTAATTATCTAAATCTCTTCCCAGAACTATTCTTTAAAATGCTCCTGAAGACCAATATTTAAAAAACCACAATGCTAGCCCATTTCTTGTGAACTCTTTACATAATACTTACCTGAAATATTTTGCACTTGAGTTCCTGAAAGCCAAATGACTTGTGAATAAATACTGTTGTAGCTCATGCCACGACTTGTATTTTTCCCCTTTTTGCTTTCATTCCAACCTCTCTTCTTGACTGCTCTAAGTAGCACTTGAATCAATGCAACCTACTTTGTAATTTGGAGGCTGAGATAGTACAAAATCCCCCAGATCAAGTATAGAACTCAACTTCCCAGCACTTAAGCTGGCAGAAACCTATGTAATACTAATACATGAAGCATTCCTCCCATCTGGGAAGAAGAAAAACCAGTTTCTATCAGTTTACACCCCTCTATTGGTTCTCACTCCTGTCATATATTTTTATTCTGAATAATTACTTTCTGCTATTTTGTTTAAAGAACATTCTCAAGTATTTTACTTCCTTCATGAGACACGAAGCTGTTTTAAAAAAAAGAATCTGTTCAAATTCAAATTCAGCTTAAATTATCCTTGCATAGCAACACAATCAACAGAGGAATTGTGGGCTAGCCAAACCTACACTGAAGGCTGTTCCATTTTAAAAAGTGCTGCTTTTGTGTTTCTATTAAAATGCCTTGTTTACCTCTATGTTGACCAGATATTGTTTTAATCCTTATCAGCAATTCTGTTCAGTGCTGCAGAACACACTTGTCAAAAGTCAAGATTATGTGGAGACCCTTCCCATCCTAGTCTTCTCCCCATAGAGATGTATTGGCAATGCCATAAAAACATTCTGAAGGCACCTATAAATATTATGTTTATGCCAAAATTTACTATATTGTTCATTCCTTAAAGAAAGGAACTGTATGAGGGGCCGTAACTAAATGATCTTTATTGTCTCTTCCAACCCAAACCATTTTGTGATTCAGTAAAAAAACCTAAAAAACATATGAAAACAAACAACCAAAAAATCCAACAAAAAATCCCATGCTATTCTATAACATTCTCTTTGCATCAGCCCATCTGCTACAATTCAAAAATCTTTCTAAAATGAATTCCCACTGAAACTGTCTCTGCTCTTGCACATTGAAGTTTGCCAGAACACCAAGAAAAGCTGCCTGCTGCATCATGTGTAATCTCAAAGCTATATGATAAAGAAGTGAGACACTACAGCATTTTTCTCCACTGCAATAGGAATTCCACACTTCATGAATGTGTAGTAACCAGGATTATTCTGGAAAATGCACTGAAGTTTTAATTAGGGTTCCTAACAGTTAAACAGTTTATAGTCTGCAGGTTGCAAAGCACTGATACACTGTGCTCAATTCCAACTTGTCATACACTCCCTCACATGAGAATGCTAAGAACACCTCACACTGATCCTACTGGGATAGATGGTGATCCCCTCTGAGAAAGAGAACCAAAGGAAAAAAAAACCAACAAACCACAACAAAAAAACACACTATAAAAAATGAGAACTTCGTTTCGTTCCTAAACCTTCTGGCATAACATACATTTGCAAGTTTTGACCACTGTCAGTTGGACAGTATATTTCATTCTCCATTAGCCAGCCGAAGTGATGGATTACCTCAGTGACCCTTATCACATCAGCATTATTCACTCAGCAATTCTTTCTGACTGCATCTGTTGTATTTCCCTCACGAAGCCAACTAGATGCTAACAGCGCACTCTTGCTACTGCAATTTCCTCACTGCAACAGTTCAGGCCCAGTTGCTCCCAGCAAGACCTATAGCTAATGAGATCCCATTTTCACAAGAGTCTCCACACAAACTAAAGATCAAATGGTATCAGAAATGTGCACACTGTAAAACCTAAGTATAAGCATGGTGGTCTTCTGGGAATTACTCCTTGAAGATCTCCCCCCACCAAGTGTTCAAAACTCCACTACAATGAAACACAGAACTTGGACCTGCCCGCATAGCCAAGTCCAAAAACAGTATCTGAGAAATTTCAGTTTGGAATTATCTGGCATTAAAATACAGTTTTCATACAATACTCAATCCTTCATTCTCCAAACCCAGAAAGCTGGGTTTAATGGTGTCCATTGACTGTATAAACTGAGCTGGGCACTGGTTCAGCTTGGACCAATTCTGCTACCTAAAGGGAACACAGAAACAAAGCTGGAACCCAAATTAAAGATAGTCTATAAGAGACAGGTTTGGGGGTTTTTTTGTCACTTTTCATACCTTCTTCCCAAATCCTCTGCAACTGGAAGTCATTTGTTAATTCTCTCTAAACATCTCACAGTTAGTATCACCCAGTTGGTGTTTCCCCATCCTCATGCACAGGCATCCCACATTAGTACTGTATACTCTTCACATTGCTCTTTTCTTATTTTCACATGCCAGTGGTCATGGCAACACATGCTGGTTTGCATTCAGCAGAGAAAGCATTAAATTGGCATAACACTCCTAAAATCCACTGCATTTCATGTGACAAACCAATGTAGCAGATTTGCAACACTGCAACAGAAATAGGTGACAGCTACTTGATGACAGCATAGAAGCCTCTAGTTTTAACAGGCTTTCTTATCCAAAAGCCTGTTTGCTCATTTGCATCACGGAAATCTGTTAGAAATGCAGGAGCACAAGGCAGAGTGGGAGAGATGCCATGTGCTGCATTCCACTGGGAATCCTGCTGTTAAGCTAGCGGCACTGGAGAACTAGGCAGGAGACAACGCTCTCACCTCTTGGAGAGGTCACTTTCTGAGTGCTGGAGCAACCTTCCTGAGCCCTGGTAAAAGGTTTTCAGGAAAGAAGGGGCAGAGAGAGAGGAGGGGAGACCAGGTGACGCAGATTCACTCTCACTGAGAGCGCGCCGAACCCCGACCACAGGACTGTGCAGGCAACAAGAGAACACAGCAGATGGGTCAGCACGGATTCGGGTACAACAACAGAACCACCAGATTAGAGACACGGGCCAAATACCTCATCTTGGCTTACATTAACTTTGTTTCCCAGAAGATAAAATGTACCATGTGCACTACTGGGCAGCTTCCCTGGGGATATTGATTTTGCTGTTACAGCTGATTTCTGTCAAAAAATCTTTTCAATGACATTGCAGAACAGGGAGACCACCTTATTTCTTTAGCTTTATTTATTTTCAAAGCAAATTCAGAAAAAAGAATCTCTTAAACATTCAGAAAACATCCTTAGAAACCTTCCAACAATATGAACCGCATTGTTTCTTCCCCTTCAGTTTTCTTTTGCTTTTGTAAACAACATATTAGGAAGTAGAAATTATTTAAACACAGTCTTTCTGGATAAATTTTTGTGAAGCGATTAAATTAAGAAAGGTAGTCCTACTCCACAGCTAAACATTACTTAGTAGCAGTGACAAGTATTGGAGGGGACATAAAAATTAATTCAGTTTCTCTTGCTTAACATTTATGACTAATCCTCAAAAGGAAAGACTGAAAAATCCCAGCCTAGGACCACGCTGCAACCGTTTTGACTAAAAATCTGCTGATACCACTTAATCAGCGACTTGTTACAAGTTATTACAAAGTAATGTAGTCAGCAAGTCCTTCACTTTGAACTGTAAGGCTTTCCTGTTTGCATACAACAGGGTCAGTGGGAAAAAAAGTTTATCTCAGTAAAAAAACACATTATTTATCTCTCTAGAAACCCAATGTAACAAAGGCTAGTTTCTTACCCTTCACACCTTTCCATTCTCTCAAAATAGAATAAAATTTCTTGCCCTTCTCTACTAGCTGGTGCAGCATTCATGCTGATATTTTAATGTAGACATCAAACAGGTGACAAATTACTATTTAAAGCTATTTTTAGAATGAGCCCACAAAAAGTAGAATTATAACAAACACTGAAACAGACAATAGGTTGGAGAATGTGATCCTCCAACAGAAAAAAATTCAGCTCATCTGGACCTGAGTTTTGTAAAGGGTTTGGAGTTTGTATAGTCACTTACTGCAGGTAGCCAGCATAGAGGAGAAAAAGAAGGCACAGCCAAAGAGGCCCACAATGAACTGTGGGGACCTCTTCTGCTGAGTGAAGGAACTCCTGAAAGAACAGTGTTCCATATGTTAGTAAGTGGAGATCTCCAAAAAAGGAGCAGAAAGAAGTTGCAGAGGGAAGCTACAGAGGCAAGCTCTGGAGAAAGGCAAGTCGGCAAATCATGCCTCAGAGTTCAGTGGATGTGTTTAATCCTTATGACCTTTTGCAAGACCCCTCACCTGTTTCAATTCTGGGCATACTCTCTGTGAGATTTGACTAACACAGCTACAGACACTTGAAGCTGTTAGTGCCTTTTTCATCCTGGCATAAAAGTTTCAGGCTGCCATCTCTGCCACTTAAAGCACTAAGGGCCTCTCTTCCAAAGGGTCTGACTGACAAGATTACCAAAAAGGCTCAGCTCAGAGGTGACAAATAAATAAATAAATAAACAAACAAATAAATAAATAAATAAACAAACAGATCGGTGCTGGCATCTGGCCAAATCATCAGTTTGACGGATTGATGCCTCCCCTTGAACCACTAATTTGGGGACTACTAGGTTACTGCGAAGTACCAAACTACTCAGAGGCAGAGAAGACAGGCTGAAAATAAATAAATAAAGGCACAAACCAAGCCTGGAGAAATGCAGAAACCAACCTGAACTACGCTCCTTAGGTACTTTGTCAGAAGCAGGGCTGTAGCAGCCCCCACAAGGAGGGAGGCGGGTGAGGCTGGAGCACCAGGACGGCAGGGCACCGCGGGCGGGTGGCACGGCGTGCCCTGACTCACCTTGCCGCCTCCACGCAGTTCTGCCGCAGCAGCGGGGACCGGGCGCTCTGGGACCTCCCGTTCTGGAAGGTTATCCTCCGTCTGGCACTGGAGGGCGGGTGGCTGAAGGTGTGCGCACGCCTCCTGAACTGAGGAGAGTCCGAGCCTTCCTCGGGAAACGTCTGCCAGGCCGAGGACACGGGGGATGCTGGAGGAGTAGCTGGCGGGGAATCGCCCGGAGAAGTGTCCTGAAAGGAAGTGCTGGCGGAGTAAGGCCTGAGGCTCTGTGCCCTATGAAAGCTCTCACTTAACCCACGGGCATCCAGCACCGGGGCACCAAAGCCTCTTCCCCTTCTGGGTCATGGCCTATTGTATGCTAATTATCACCCAAACCAGACATCCTTTGATAGCTCACTCCAAACCAGCAGCGTCCTTCTTCCAAAAAGTGAAAGCGGAGGGAGGAATAAAACTGTATACGCAACACAAACAACGTACTAATTACTCCAGGCATCCTCTCACAGGGATTGGCATTCCAGCTACCAGACTTCTGTCTCGTTTGGGAAGACACAGGAATGGAAAAGGTTAGGGAAACTGCTTTTAGCTCGCTTCCTCGACATATCGCGAGCATACTTCCTGTACCGTCACAGCGACATCCTGGAAGAGAGACTGTTATTGCACAGCCAGTTTATGAGTAACTGTAGCAGGAAAACCATGACAGAATCTTCACCTCCTGGGAAAACCAGTAACCAAGCCTCATGTGAGGTATAACTTTAAAAACAGGAAATAAAAAGAAAGTGAACAGAGTTCTGCCCTCTTGCTACCATACAGCATCCCCAACAGCTGGGCTTAGGTCAAAAATTCTTACTTTCCTAAACTATTACTTACAGAAAGGATTCTTCACCTTCAGAGCACTTCCTTTTGTTGAGACATGACCTTACTCAATTACTTCAGTAAAAAAGGCAGAAACCAGAAATTCCTTGTTTTTTGTAAAAGCAAGGGAAGTGTAGAAAGAAAAGGACTGGCGATCAGATTAAAGCTGAAGCTTCAAGTCAACATAAACCCCAGCTTTCTTACATGCTCTGCCTCCCAGTGGAAACATCTTTGAGTTTTGTTAAGTTGATGTGCCTTGTTCTACTTCCTTCAAATTAAAGCAGAGTGCCGCGTTTACGCTCCACTGACAGCCGCGTGTGAAAACGCCAGTTCAAGCTAAGCTCCTTACGTACTCTGTCAGAAGCCAGGCTGCTGCAGCGCTCAAAGCTGTCCACACTTCCCAGGCGGCCTCGCATTCTGTTGGCTCCCTGCAAGAAAAAAGGCAAGAAATTTAATCTGGTCTTCTTCCTCTTTTCCTGAAGGTTAGGCGAAGAGGGCAACACCTGTGCAGGTGAGCACAGGACAGTTCAGGCATATGACATGTCTGACATAAGACCACAGATCATGGATCAAGCACTGGACTTGACAAGAAGTGATACCTTTAGCTGGCCAAACTGCATATTCTCACACATTACTCCAAGGAATTTTAAATCTGCAGCTCTACTGTTTGAGGCAAGTGAGTATTTGCTGACACTTCTGAGGCAAAAAAATAGTTAAGTCAGCTTAAACAGCTGAGTTCAAAAAACTCCAGAATTCAGTACTGTGCATGCACTGCTCCTGATGGATGCATCTGACATACTACAGTCCCATGAGATACAGTTTATCAATATCTAGACATTTCAGACAAATTAAGTCCACCTGGGCAAAAGGAGTAAAACTACTAAAACTGGGGAGAAATGCTCACTTGGCAGCAAATCCAGCCAAATAGCACCAGATGAGACAAGACAAGACTTTTGATTTATAATGCAGATAAACCTGATGCAAATTTGCTAGAAATTTTTGCTAAAGGATCCTTGCTGAATTTGTAACAGGCCATTAGTTCCACAAGAAAAGGCAATAGATCCACAATACTCTTAACTAGCTTTCACTCCTAATGTTAACTCCCTGCTGATGTTTGCTGTTGGACACTAGTGACTGCTGAAGCAAGTTGCTTTCAGTACTTTATCAGGAGAAAAACAGCCTAGGTTTTAGGAAAACTATAGACAGAGTTCCTCTTGGTATGCTTGCAGCTCCAGGGGATGTTTTGTCAACATCATCAGAATTTATTTAGCCTACTTTTTCCTGGTAAGAATTATATTCAAGACTTAGAGTGCCCTTTAAGTACATTATCCCACTTAGACACATTACCAAAAAATACTATGCCTGAAGCATCTCTTCACTGAATCTCCCAAAAAACCAAAAGCAAAGTATAAGTTGGTAGTTTCTCACTGCCTTTGAAAATGCACACTTTTGGCTCTGTAAGAAGGACTTTTTGTGTTTAAGAAAGAGCAACAACAGAAGAGGTTAATGCAGCATGGAGTGGATGAAATCTGTTCAAGAGGTCAAAGAAAGGTTGCATTTATTTCTGAGGTACCTCATTAGGAAGCCTGTTATTGGTTCAAACCTCACAAAAATAAGATCAGTCCAGCAAAACAAACAAATGAAGAAGTGACATTCCTCTGGGACTATGTGAAGCCACGGCACAGAAACCAACATGTTTCCTAAGGCAAGAAGTGAGTGGCTTAAAATGTCACTTGATGCTATTTACCCAGCTAAGAAGCCATCCATTTAAAGTGTTCCTAGATATTGGTTACTACATACTTCCTTTCTAACTTTCCTAAGATTGAGGCTAAGACTCTCCTCAACTTTTACTGACTTCTAACTTTTATTTTAAATTTTTTATCTATAAAAAGATGCTGAATGCCACTTTAAAAAAAACAAAACTACTAATTTAAGTTCTTTCTTGGTCTCTCTAAATGTTACTAAATGTACTTTTAAATAAAGATGGCAACTTATGCATAATTAGCTCTATTGCAACAATACCATCTGCACCTGGCTTAAGGAGGGGAAAACCCACTACATCAATAGGTATTTAAATATAGTGCTTAAATACCTTAAAGAATTAACCATGATGTGTTAGGCTTCTTGCAATAGCCTGATGAGGAATAAGAACTACTGAAACAGTCATTGTGTATTACATGTATGCACATAACACACAGCACACCTGCACAGAGACACTTGTATGTACCTGCTTTAAACAAATAATTAGTGGTTGAGCTGCACTCAAAGTAATTTTTCTTGATCTTGCATTGTGTAACCTTTAGGCGGATCTGCAAGGATGAGCCCCTATGTGTATCGTGACTCACCACGACATCAACATACTGCAGATCCTGATCTACTGCACTGTCAAGGTAAAGATGAGACGATCTTTCTCACAATCGCAAATCCGCTTCGTAAACAGCAAACTTGAAATGGCTCTATTTCAGATTCAGCTGTCCCCTTATCTTGAACTCAATCATGGGCTGCGGTAGAGCCTTATATTATAATATGCAGCATGTCACAGTGGCCTTGGTGAGAAGAAACATACTATACCATAAATCCCCTAACATCTATTTATAAGAGATTTCCCTCCAGAGATTTTTCAATTTAAGCAGTGTATTTCAATCCAAATGATTTTTCCTTGACATGACTGGGGTGCCAGCATGTCTGTAAAAGCTTTATTTCAGCGATGACTTCTTTCACAGCCACCAAAGGGTTAGTGACCCACCTCTAGAGTTAGATTGCTTGCCAGTCACATGTCCCGTAGATGTGGAAAAGAAACCAGACACATCAAAGGCACGACTGGAGCTGTCACCATTTGATGATATTCCAAACTGCTGAAATTACCTGAATTTTCTGACTGCCATCACTCTTTTGCTCTTTTTTACATACAGTCTCTCTCTCTCTCTCTCTCCATATTCAGGCCGAGTCCCCAGTTTGTAAAATCCGCTACACAACAGCAGTCAAATTTGACCAGGAGAGTTTAATGCTAGTTTCAGACCTAGATCAAATTGACACCTACCTGTAAGTTCTAAGGATTCTCTCTGGCTAAGAGCATTCTGTTTCCTTTACAGGGAACATCCACAGCATCCTACATTTGTAGGTTACTTTATGACACGTCCATGTAAGCTGCAGGACAAGTGCAACTTAGTGCTTTTGAAGTTACTAGCAGAAGGAACTTAATGTCTATGGTCCAAATTATACTGTACTCAGCTCATCACATTTCCTCTGTAATGACACACTGGATCCTAGGCACATAGCCTTCTTCAGATACTTCTCTCTATGTCTGTTCTCTGACTCACCCTTCTGAGCAGAGGACACTAAGCAAAACTTGCCATTCAGAATTCTTTACCAAAAGAGTACTTAATGTAAGAGAGTTTCAATGATTATCTGCAATTTTACATCATATCTGGCTAGGAACATTAAAATGAAGATCAACTCACTTTTTAAGACTATTGCTTTTTTTTCCCCTGCAAAAGGAACTTTGTTACTAAAAGATTCTTAGTGCCTAAATTCTAAAGATTCTTAGTGCCTAATAAGAGCAATTGTAGCTATGAGCTGGAAGGTATTACTTCTCAGAATAGAAAGATTTCCCATGTATGCAGGCATGTTTATTTACACTTTGCAAAACCAGTAAAACATCTCTTTATGGGATCATGCAACCATCCTGACTGAATTTTATTCTGAAGCAACATATCCAACAACATTCAGCTAGCTCACTTGCCACCTCCAATGAATGTTCATTATTTATAAATTTGTCTTTTTTCCCCTCAATATGTGAGGCCTTACAGTAAACTTTCTAGTACAGTTAAATCACAATCAACCCAGCTGTAAAACTCTCAGATTTCTCAACAGGGATATTGCTTCATTAAGCATTTATCAGAGTGGTAGTGTGTTTATTAGTAGTGTGTCATGCATTTATCAGAGCATTTATCAGAGGACAAAACAAAGAAAAATCTGATAGGTCTTTACTGTCAAGGATATCTGGGACAGCTGATGATAATGAGTTGTTAAACTTACCCTTGAGAAGATATTTTCCAGAGAGCTAGTCAAGGATTTCTTTGCCTTGTTTTTCAGAATGTCAAGTTTAAACCGGCCACCACTGGTGGTGTTTTCTGGAATTGCACTGTTAGAAATGACCTGTTCAAATGAGCAAGGACACTATTCAGCTTTGGCAATTCTTTTTTTAATTGTGAAGACTATTTCCAAAGACTAGTGCTAAACCAGGTTACATAAGAAACAAAATACCCTTGGCCTTATTAAAAAAACCACACTATCCTCTTCCAAAAAAAAAAAAAAAAACCCACCAAAAAAAAAAACAAAACAGTCTCACAAACAAA
>WAAG01089281.1:0-65407 GCA_013390105.1 Tichodroma muraria
ATTCTGGGATTCTGTGATGATTCCATTTGGAGCAGGCTCAGGGAGCATCCCTGTCCTTAGGACTGCCACTGCCAGCCGTGAAGTTGCATCCCACTGCTTTTGGCAGTGGAAACTTTCCGTGGACCTGTGGCAGGCGTGGTGGGAGCACCGTGGGCAGCACGGGGCAGCCCTGTCCTGCTCCTGGTGTGGGACATCTCTCACTGGTAAGGGCTGCTGGAGACGTTCCTGCCTTGGATCCCGCTGACTCTGGCCAAGTTTGTTCCCACCCCTGCATAAACCCGCGTCCCGACTCCCTGTGCTGGTGGCAAGGTGGGAGCCTTCACCAGGGCAGCGCTTTCCATCCTTTGCCTTGTCCCTCCGCTCCTGCACGTCACCCTGCTTTGTGCAGCAGCTGAGAACGCCGGCAGGCATTAGAAAGGTGTGAGGCTGCCCTGGGCGGGGCCCGGGGCCCGGGGCCAGCCCTGTGGGTGCGGGAGGCCGGGCTGCTCGCTGCCTGCAGAAATAACACGCTCTGTTAATGCCTCTTGCTAGCCTTGACTTTTTGGTCTGTCTCTGTATTTTTAGCCTCAGGACGCTCCGTCCCCGGGCCCCGAGAGGAGCTGCGTTGTCTCTTGCCTTCCCCAGCGTGTGAAGGCAGCTCTCGCCCTTGCCGGCTCCCGATTTAGCAGGGGGGAGGGGGGCAGTGCTGCTGCTTCCCGCTGGCTCGGGTGCAGCTGGGGACCTGGGATGGGGATATGCCTTTGTCCAGGGGGTTATTTATGGTTCTGATGAGTAAGATGGTTGTTTAGTGTGGAGAAAAGGAGGCTCAAGGGGGAGCTTTTGGCTCTCTTCAGCTCCCTGACAGGAGGGTGCAGCCGGGTTGGTCTCTGCTCCCAGGAAGAGAGGAAACGGCCTCAGGCTGTGCAAGGGGAGGTTTAGGTTGGAGATTAGGGAAAATGTCTTCCCAGAAAGAGCGGTCAAGCCCTGGAACACACTTCCCAGGGCAGTGGTGGAGTCACCATCCCTGGAAGTGTTCAAAAAACATGTGGGTATGGGACGTGGCTTAGGGCCGTGGGTTAGTGGTGGGCTTGGCATTGTTAGACTCAATTATCTTAGAGGTCCTTTTCAGCTTGAATGATTCTGTGATTCCAAGTGAAGGAAAAAACCCCCACACTTGATTACATTCAGCACGTTGCACTATTTCTTTGTGTTTTTCTGAGAGGGGGACAAGTTTGGGAGTTTATTCTCTTTTATTTAAAAGTACAGAATGATCTAGCACAATGCAAAATTAAATGTCACTTTGAATAAAGGTTCAAATGTTCTTCCATATGCCAAGTGCTGGGACGAGCACATGATTCATGTGTGGTACTTCAGTCACACCGAATCCACCTTTGCATCCTTCTCTACTTGTGCAGCAGAACCCACCTTTCCAGGCAGCTGAGCCCTTGGATTATCCCAGCCCTGGGTTTGGAGCCTCCTGAGCATCGTCACCCTCGTCCTTGTCACTGAATTGGTTGGCTTGAGGGCTTAGCTCCTCTCCACGGGCTGTGCTGCCCGTCTGTGCTCTGAAGGACTCTCTCAGCCTCCCTTAGGCCTGGACCTCGGTGTGTGAAGTCTCCCCGGGTGGGATCCGGGCTGGCTGTGCTCACAGGCAGCCCTGCTCTGCCGGAGGAGCACAGAGGCGCAGGAGGTGCAGCTGGGCAGGAGCGCAGCACCGGCCTCCAGCCCTGCTCCCTGCAGCGTGTGCCGGGCTGGGGCCGTCCCTGCTGCCACCTGTGCCAGCCCGGCTGGCCCGGGCTCTGCTGCTGGTCCCTGCTGACGCGTGTCCCTGCGGGGTTGTCTCACCTGGCCCCAGGGAGAGCCACGCGAGGGCACGGGCTGCTGGAAGCTCTCAGCACCCCTACTCCTGACAGGCCGTGGGGACCCAATTTTGGCTCTTCAAGGGGTCCCAAGGCATGCAGGGATCAAGGGTGCTCAGGGAGCCAGAGACCTGAGTCCCAGCTGGGCTGTCCCTGCCTTGCAGTCCCCACCTTGCAGCTGACATGGTGGGAAGTGACACCTCAGGGTGGCAGAGGGGAATTACTTGGTCAGAGAGATGAAAAGCAAGACAGAGCAGAGATTGGTGCAGGTTTCACTCACCATGAGCAGGCCCAGCTGCTCCTCAGGTCTCTGGGGAGATGGATCACTGCTGGCTGGTGCTCCTGTTCTGGGAAATTTTGACAGCTTGAGCTTGCCCTTCTTGTCCTCTGCCAAGAGAGGGGTGGTGTGGGCATAGCAGAGAATCATTAACTCCAGGATGGCTTGGGTTGGAAAGAGCCTTAAAGCCCATACAGTGCCACCCTGTCATGGCCAGGGACACCTTCCACTATCCCAGGCTGCTCCAAGCCCCATCCAACCTGGCCTTGGACACTTGCAGGGATTCAGGGGCAGCCCCAGCTTCTCTGGGCACCCTGTGCCAGGGCCCCTGGATTGTTCTGTTACCCCACTGCACACCAGGCTGGGAGAAGGCACCATGTGCTGCACAAGGCTTAACTGGTCTTCATTAAAGCGGAACTATGCACAGATTTTTTGAGGGGCAGCCATACAGGTCCTTAGAAGAGGCTGCTGCTGGATTTTCCTGGGCATTATTCCCTGCCCTCTCTGTGCAACTGGTGCTCCCCAGCCTCATAATTCCCTGTCCAAGTGCTGAGCTGAACGGCTGAGAGATTTTGCATTTTTTAATGGCTCTCTACTGTGCCTGAATTAATGGAAAAATGAACTGAAACCAAGATGAAGGTATTGAAGGGAGAGGATGACAAATTGGCTTTGGAGCATGGCAGCAATGAGCAGTGTCAGGGGTTCACGCACTGACCTTTATCTAAACAGAACTGTGTGTAACAGATAAGAATATTTAACAATAATTAATGTCACATCAGTGCCGAGAACAAAATGACTACATCAAACGGGCAAGAAATCCACTGCAAATTACTCAAAAGAGAAATGTCAGCTCCTCCATATCTGCAACCTGCCTCGTGCTGATGGGGCTGGAATGAGCCAGGAGGGCACGCGAGGAGAGGAGCTATTAAAAATGATTTAGGGACTGGGTGATGTGTGCAGGAATGGAAACAGCAGCAGCTCTGCTGGACCAGAGTCGTGTACAATCAGACACCAAACCGAGCTGGTAATTGGTTATGGGAGCAACGTGTACAAAGCAATTATCCCCACTGCTGAAGTTCTGACAGGCTGCTCAGGGCTTCTCTTCCCTTTCCTGCCTGTCTCCGGGGTGTCCCAGTGTGCTGGGATTCAGCAGACACTGCCCTGCTCACTGAGCCCCCCTTCATGTCTTACAGACAGGAAAATCCATCTGGTTGGGGATGTTGAGGTGTTTTGCATTCCCCCTCTGAGCTGTGGGGGTGTCTGGAGGCTGCCACGGCGCTCCACAGGCAGGGCCAGTGCTGGGGAGGGATGCAGGGAAAGCGGCCTGTGCTCTGCCTGGGACAGGGAGGGCACTCTGCCACCCCTGATTTGATTTCAGAATGAGTTGTAGTCCATGGACTGTTCTCCAGTGGTGGATTTCATGTGTCATGACAGCACCAGCTGAGTGAGGAGAAGTGACCTACCTCCTACAGAGCATCCCCTGGCCCTGGACATTTCAGAGTCAGGGAATGGTTTGGGTTGGAAGAGACATCAAAGCTCTTCCCAGCCCACCCCTGCCATGGGCAGGGACACCTTCCACTACCCCAGGTTCCTCCAAGCCCTGTCCAGCCTGGCCTTGGACACTGCCAGGGATCCAGGGGCAGCCCCAGCTTCTCTGCTCAGCCCAGACATTGTGAGAACATTGGGAATATTCAGCTAATGCACGAGTGTGGTGGAAAGCTTAACTGAGTTACATTTTTATTCTAAATGGACCTTTGTGCCCATCCTAATGAATTATTTCCTCACCATAAATTAATTTACCTGCATGGCCACGTGGAGGAAGTGTTATCATCCTCAGTGGGTAGAGCACAGAGCTGGAGCACAAGGTCACAAAAGGAGTCTGGGGAAGAGCCAGGAGCTGTTCCTGAATCCCTGGAATTTTTGGCTGGTACAGTAAAGGCCAGTGCTGTCACCCAGGCACAGTCCTGCTGCCCACTGATTAGTTTTGTTGTCAGCATTTTGCCAGTGGAAGGAGGCAGCCAGGTGCCTCTGGTTTAGCCAGGGTGTGAAAAATGGCTTTCCAACTGGCCTGGTGACCTGACAGCAGGAGAGAATTCCCAGGCAGAATGATGACACTGGAGATGTCAAGATATAAAATTAGGGATGATGGGGAGCTGTGCTTGCCCCTTGAAGTGAAACAGGAAATCCTATCCCTGCTCCCATCCTGGCCTGGGATGTGGTTTAGGGTTTCCTGTCTCTGTTACAGAAGATGCTCCTGTTTGCCTCATGCAAGGCACATCCTGCTCCCAGCCAGAGGCTCCTGCAGCAGGACGGTGTGGGAGAGAGGTGGGAGCAGAGCCAGCTCCCAGCACACTCCCTGAGCAGCATCCTGGCCTAAAAGGTCAGTCAGGAAAAGTGTCTGATGTGCTCAGTGGCTAAAGAAACCCAGCCTAAGGTGGAATGAGCAGAGAAGTGATAATTGAAGGATCTAAGCAGCCTGCACATGGCAGGGAATTGGAACAAAATGATTCAAGGTTCCTTCCAACCCAAACCACACGGGGATTCTGTGAGTATGGATCCACAGTGGGGAGAAAATAGAGCATTTAGAGATCCATTAAGACTGTGGCCAAACTGAGGTATTGCTTACAATGAAAGGCTGTGAATTTGCATCAGAATACAGGAGCAGGGCTTTGACAAAACAGGCAGTTAATTAAAATGCATCAATTAAATGGGTTTCTTCCCTACTTTGTCTCCCATGAGAGGAGGTGCAGGAAAGGTACGTGTTAGAGAAATAGATTTAAATAAATCCAGGGTGTTACAGATAACATCTGGAGAAGCTCAAAGGGCAGAGACCTCTGCTCTGGTGCTTCAGGGATCTCTTTTCCAGGAGGAACATTCACGCTTCCAGCTGAGCCACTCTGCCTTTGGCATGAAGTCAAATGGTTTGGTTTCTCCAGGATTCCTGCCAGTGTCTCCCAGTGTCTCCCAGTGCTCAGGGGTCATGCTCACCCCCTGGTTTTATGCCCAGGAGAGGCTGGGGCACAATCAGATCCGGGCTCCCAGCTCCCATGGAAAGCTGGAGAAGTTCTCAGCCTGGAGGATTCTGATCACACGTGAGGATTCTGATTTGGGGCTTCTTCAGAAGGAAAAGCCTCAGCCATGCGAGCTCTTCTGGGCAGGCTGGAGCCAACTGAGCTGCCTTGAATTCCATGGAGACTCCCCAGCAGCTCAGAAGATGAACTCCAGGTTTCCCTTTCCTTAGAACAAGGAGCATAACATATCCAAAAGCTCTCCTTGCTCTTCTCTGACTCTGCTCCCTGCAGGTCATCTGAAACCCTCAGTATGGAAGGGATTGAACACATTGCTCCTCCTGGTGCTGGAGCATGGACAGGGGGGCCGGGAGACCTGAGGGAAAGCAGAAGCCCTCTCCCACCTGCCTCAGCTCCCAAGGCAGACATCAGCACCGTGATGTCGCTGGGTCAGGGACAGGCCCCCGGGGTGGCTGGAGCTGTGTCAGGGGAGGAGGGTTAGCTTGGGTGTCAGGACAGCTCCGGTCACCTGAACCTTGGCTGTGCTGGTGATTCTCCCCCCTCCATCCTTTGCACCAGCACCAGTCCTGCCCCGCAATTTCAGGGGCCATCCTCTTCCTTTCAAACCCCTTGGCTTCCCTGAGATGCCCTTTCTTTTCACCCATTTCAAAAGTCAATTTTGCAGAGAAGTTTGAGGGGAGAGAGCAAGAGAGAACCCAAAGGGAGCAAGGAGTTTTGAAGTTGCACCACCTGATTCTCTCTGAGACAGGCTGCTGCTGCCAACCCTTTTTGTGCACATCCAGAGCTGGTGCCATCTCACACCTGCTCCACACTTGTTTTTAAATGACACGTCATTATGATAGGCACTGCAAAGATGGATCTTTATCCCCAATTAAATGGCATCTTGTGTCTTTTCATTTCCTGCCCCAGTTGAGGAGCAAATCCCTGGAGAGAAAGCTCTTTAATGAAGTAGGAGGTGCCTGTGAAATTAAAGGTGATCTTGTTTGCTAGAAGAAAATCAGTGCTGATTCCTGATGTTTCCAGAACACTGGGCCTGTGTGTGATGCCTGGGGAGTGTTTCAGCACCTGGAAGTGCTGATGTCAGGATCCCAGGTCAGATGGGAGAGCATTCCGTGTGGGACAGCTGCTGCTCCGAGATGCCTGCATCCCGCTCCAGCATGCGCTTCACTTTGGCGCTTTCCTTTTCCCGGATTCCCCAGCTGATCCTGGTGTCAGTGGGACAGCCCTGGGGAGGGAGAGGGGCAGCCCTGGCCCCATGTGTCCATCCTGCAGGGCCTTTTGGCTGAGTAGGAAGGGCACTTTTTGGCAATCCCCAAAAACCCCCATCTGTGTGCAGCTCCTCTGCCCCCAGCAGTCAGCAGTGGGTATGGAATTGTGGCTTTCAGGGAATGAGAAGGTGTTTTGGTCAGGGTCTCCATCCCCAGGCGAGGAGGGGATGCTGGGGTGACACTGGCTGGGAGCTGAGCCTGGTGGGACCACGGGCAGCACATTCCAACCCCACAGCTGTGCTGGGCACGCTCCCTTTGCTGCTCCACCCAAATTCAGCCCAGTGTGTGGTGTCCCTGCCCCTGGGTTTTTAAGGGTCTGTGATATATCTTAGTGTCTGCACTGTTCCATCCCTTCTTCCTCCCCCTGCTCCCTCGGAATGCCATCCAGCCCCCTGATTTATTGCCCTTCAGTGCGTTTCGTTTGGTCCTGGAGAGCTTCTGTTTAATTTTTATGCCCGTTATCATTCAGGAGAAAAGGGAGATGCTTCGGGAGCCCGGAGTGGAAATAAACCAGCACATTTTAGTGCAGTTACTTTGTTCAAAAGATGCTGTGTTTTGGCAGAGCACTTGCCTCCATTCTCCTTCACTTTTGCATTGTGGGTTGAAGTGATTCTACAAAAATCATGGAATGGGGCACTCGGTGGATCAACTCCAGCCTTGCAAGAGCTGGGCTCAGCTGCTTTTGCTGCCTGAATTCCATGGGACTCGCATAGTAAAGGGGAATTCGGTGTAAGAGCAGGGAATGGCCTTAAACTGAAGGAGGAGATTTGGATACTGGGAAGAAATTCTTTCCTGAGAGGGTGGGGAGGCCCTGGCTCAGGGTGCCCAGAGCAGCTGGGGCTGCCCCTGGATCCCTGGCAGTGTCCAAGGCCAGGTTGGATGGGGCTTGGAGCCGCCTGGCACAGTGGAAGGTGGCCTTTTTTCAGCTCCCTTTATTTTGCTCTTGGTGCAGTTTTTCTACAGCACCTCTTTGCTGCTTCCACTCCAGGTTATCAGTCAACTTCTCAGGCCTCACGCAGGTCTGATTGAACATCCTGGGGGGCACAAAGAGCTGAGCATCCATGCTCTGCACCCTTCCCTGTGAGGAGCATCCCTGGACACCCTGTCTGGACCAACCCCACTGCACCAGGAGCTTCTGCCCGCAGGTGCTGAGGGTGACCCAGCCAAAAAATACCTTAAAAAGTCCTGCAGTTTCTACTTCTGAATCCTGGTTATGTCCCCACCTGGCACATCTCTCATGCTGGGCAGGTCAGCCAGGTATCTCAGGCATGGCAGGGAAAGGAAAGCACCTTAATTTAAAGTTCCAGGAGGATCTCAGGGGACACAGAGGAACTGACCTAAAGCAGAACATTTTAATTCCATCAAGGAATAGTTTCAAGTTGGCCTAACCCAAAGTAAAATTCTCAGTTTCAAAAGCGCATTTTCCAAATATTAGAAATAAATGAACAAAAATTAAATAAATGAACAAAACTATGAAAAAGTTTTACTGTGGGATATTTCACTTCAAAGAAACTCTGTTTTTTTCCTGAGCCATCATGACCAAAAATTCCTGCCTGCCTCTCTCCTTGTCCTCTGCGAGCATTAACCTGGTGGAGCAGTTTCTGTGGGATTTCTGGTGCCTGAGCCAGCCCGAACCACCCCCCCAGTGCTCAGCCCTGGGAACACAACCACCTCTGTCTGCTCCGCTTCCAGCTCCGTGCTAAGCAGCTCAGAGTCTTAGCTCAGAAAGTCCCGGCTCTGATCCTTGCGGAGAGCAGCAGCTTTGCTTCCCAGCACTGCACACCCTCACAGAAAGTCGTGGATTATCTGCTTACCCTCCCTCCATGTCCTGGTTCCTGCAGGGTGAAGAACCGCAGAGAGGAGCTGCGCCTGCTGCCGCTCTGGGGACGGGGAGAGTGACACAGCCCAAGTGCCCAGCCAGCCCCGGTGAGTGACTGTGTCTGTGTCCTTGCATGTGGAGTGCTGGGAGAGACCCCTCTGGTTCCCAGCTGGGGGACACAGCAGTGGGATTTGGGGCGGCGCCGACCTGGCAGAACTGTACGGGTGCCTTGGTTCTGGGGTCAGTCTGAGGATTCCTCCCTTGGAGCCTGCTGGGAGAGGCTGATTTTCCCTCACCCTGGCCTAGTGGGAGCGGTCAGGGAGTCAGAGGTTGATGGATTTGCTGAGAACCTGCCCCTGTTGCTGGTGCTGTTGGTGATGGAGTTGGGATCACTTTAACCCCAGGCAGGTGGTGGAAGCACCATCCCTGGAGGTGTTCAGGGAAGGTCTGGATGTGGCACTCAGTGCCATGGACTGGTTGACAAGGTGGTGTTGGCTCAGAGGCTGGACTCAGTGATCTCAAAGGTCTTTCCCAGCCTAATCCTGTGGTTCTTTGAGTCTGTGATTCCACCCTGGGGGTTGTGATGGACGCGGGTTTGGGCGTGTCTGCATTTTAGATTCGTTGCTTGTGTTGCTCCTAAAAGTTCTGTTTGCAGTTTGTCGTGGTGGAGGTGAAAACGAGTGTGACTTGTGAGTAACCTGGAGGTGAGCTCTGCTCCTGGCTCTGCTGTGCACATCCCAGAGCAAGGGCGTGCAGGGAGCAGCTGGGTGGGAGTGCTGCCCGTGGGGGATGCTGTGCTTGGGGCAGGCAAGGTGCAGAGCTGCAGCCCCTTGCAGCAAGCCCCTCTGCAAGGTGCAGAGCAGCCTCTGGCACTTGGGCTGGGAGGAAACATTCCCGTGGTGTTTGCTTGTTGGGGCTGTGTTGTCGGTGCTTAGGTCAGGACTGAGGAGTTCCCCATCCCCAGAGGGCACAGGGGTGTCCTCAGGCCACAATTTAGGAAGTTTAACATCCCCCACGTGGCCAGGGGGGCTGAGCTGAAATCACCTCTGTGAAGCAGAGGTTTTCTGGAGGGATGGGAAAGGATTTAGGGATCAGGTCCAGTGGTAACATGACCTAAGGGTTGGGAAATGCTGGCCTGTTAATGACTGTGGCTGTTGGAAACTTGCTGTGCTTCCTGAGCCACGAGGTCAGGGAGGGCTGGAGCTGGGAGGGCTCTGCCTGCTCTGCTGGGAGTTTCCTCATGGTAAGAATGGATTAGCAGGACTTCAGGGGAGTAAAACCTGGAGTTTGCTTCAGCAGAGGGTGAATATTTCAGGGTATCCTTGTTCTGTGCTCAGCTCATGGCAGGAAGAGGCAGCAGTGCAGTTTTCAGCAGAGGATTTTCTCTTCCAGTTCCTGGGCAGATGGATGAAAGCAGAAATTACACATCAACAGAGTGGGTAAGGAAGGCACCTTAAAAACCATCCAGTTCCACCCCCTGCCATGGGCAGGGACACCTTCCACTGTCCCTGGTTGCTCCCAGCCCCATCCAGCCTGGCTGTGGGCACTTCCAGGGATGGGGATTCTCAGTTTCCAGTTCAGCAGGGTTTGCAGAATTTGTGTTTTAATTGGTATCACAGCTGGAGTTTTCCTTTGGATATTACATGGAAGAGAGGAAAGATAAATGTGATCAGATAAAATTTCTTGCCTCAGAGGTAGGAGCTCTGCTGCTGTGTGATGGACCCCTGGAGATACCACATACAACAAATAAGGATCTTATTTGGAAATCTAATCCAGGAAACTCCAAATAACAGCAGGGAAAAGATTCACCTGAACTTCTTCAAATCAAAATGAGGCAGTTCCGGGAGAAAGGGAACTTGGGTTTCATCAGATTTGTCTATAACCATTTTCTGTTCCAGCTTAGTGTACCTGCCTGTGGTGGTAGTGAGGATATTTTGACACAAAATATTCTGGCACACAGATAGGTTGAACAAATGACCTGACTAAAGACCCTTTTCTGCATGACTAAGACAGCTACTGTACCCTAATTCCATAGGACAGGATTTAATTCAGCAAATGAAATTGTGGGATCCAGCAGCATTGAAGAAATACATGGATTTTTACAATTGAAGACATTTTTACAAAGAACTCTGCCAGACATTTTTCCAAGGTTTGTTTTGGCTGTTGGCATGTTTGGTAGAGTTTTGAAGTGTGCACCCTTCTTTTTGTACAAGATATTTACTGTAAGTGGAGGGAATTGTCTTTTATCCAGCAAGTTCTTCCCTTTCTCTGGACTCCTGAGGCCCTGAACAGTGCTGGCTGGTTATTTGCTCTTCCATTTTTCACTTCTCCCTGCACTTACTGGTGGCACACAGGATAAAGGTAGATTCCAGAAGGAGCTGCAGAGCTCCCTGTTCCTTGGGAAATACTTCACTGGGGAAATACCTGTCATTCAGGCAGTTAGAGAAGAACACAGAGAGTGACTGAAGAACAAGGAGGGCTGATGAAAATGCCCATTATTCCGGGAATGAGGGAAGGTCTTGGAAATAGCTGTTACTGAGTCCATCCTTACAGGGCTGGGAGTGCCCCGTAATGAGAGGGCACGGAGGAGCATCCCTAGGTGGCTCAGCAAAAATGGGATGGCTGAAGTGTTCTGGTGTCTCAGAGAGGCCCAGGGTGCATCAGGGCTCTGAGCACAGATAAATCCAGGCTCTAATCACCTGCCCAGGTCGTTAGCAGCTCAGGCAGTTCTGTCTGGCCAGGATTAGGGGGGCACTGGTGGCACTTTAAGCTACTGTCTGTGGTGACCTTCTTAGCACCCCGTGGGCCAAGGAAGGAAGGGATGTAACAGGTTCTTAATTTAGAGAACACCGGGTCAGGGGGAGGTTGTGGATCCTGGAACCCCGCGGGGGCAGGAGCTGGGAAGGGCTGCAGTGTCCAGGGCAGAGGAGCCTGGGGGACAGGGCCCTCACAGGGCTTGTGGTCCAGCCTAAGAAAGCCAAACTCTAGAGCAGAGTTCCCCTCTGTGCCTAAGGTGCCTTTATCAAGGAACGGGTGGTTGGATCACTCAGGTTGGAACTCATTCCAGAGGCTCCACAGGAGTTGTGAACCATCAGAAACCAGGCTGTGGTGGGCACAAGCAGAAAATTCCCCCCAAAATGCACTCTCCCCAATCTTTATCTGCTGTAAAAAAATTTCAAAGACACAAAAAAAAAAAATTTAGAGTTAAAACTCATGTTCTAAGTAGGCTCCTGGGAAGGATTGCTGTTGTCTGTGCTGGGAATGATCTCATGGCATGTGCAGTACTCGGGAGTGGTGGGCTGGAGCATGTTCCCAAGGGTCTGGAGGAGGTTTTGGCTGGAGCAGGCTCACTCCTATCCCGTGGGAGTGGGCTGTGGAGCCCACCTGGCAAAGGCAGGCTGGGAGGAAAACTCTCCTCACACAGAGACCCCAGCCCCTGACCACTGTGCAGGGAAGAGTTTTTGGCACACAGTCCGTAGGGAAAGCAAAGCACAGAGTCCCAGAATGCCTTGGTTTGGAAAGGACCTTAAAGCCCATCCAGTGCCACCCCTGCCATGGGCAGGGACACCTTCCACTGTCCCAGGGAGCTCCAAGCCCCACCCAAGCTGGCCTTGGGCACTTCCAGCAGGAGGGGTTGTTTTGGTTGAGGATGATTAGGGGTCGCTCAGTGTTTGCACACAGCAGGAGTGGGGTCTGCAGGCTCAGCCCCTGGTGTTGTCCAGCTCTGAAGTTCTCAGGGATGGAGCCATCCCCTCCCTGTGCCCCCAGTGCCTGTGGGAGCTGAGCTGGGCTGGCTGGAGTGGGGACCCAGGCATTCCCAGCAAGGATCAGGTTTTCCAGTGACAGCCGAGTCCTGACACACCGAGCTGCTGTTCTTGACGCTGGAGCCTTCTGAGATGGACACTGGGTGAGTGAGGGAAGAGGAGCTGCTAATTAACCCTTTATAAACACCCTCGGGGCTCTGTCCCTGGGCTTGCCTGGCCTTTTACATAAGCAAATGAACTGCCTGAAGCTCTCAGCTCTGCCAAGGCAATGGGAGAGATGCCAGGTGATGCAGGACAGGACCCTCTGCTCAGGACCTTGATGGTGCAGTCTGAGAGTGGAAGGTTGTGTGGCTCAGCTGTCACCTGGAATCTGGGAAGAGCAGAGTACTGGGTGTTATTTAAGGGCTGCAATAACAGAGTCCTGTTTGATCCCTCAAACATGAGTACCCCCAGCAAACGGGATCCGGTGCGTTGCACCACGCCTGCTTCAGGATGTAAAACCTGGAGAAGCCACAGAAACTGGAGCACACGTGTAATTGTGAACGTGGACATTCAGGCAAAACTCTCATGCTCCAAGAAAGCCATGGGTTAAAAAGCACCTTCCTAAGCCAGTGATTCATCTCTAGAGCTGAGCTGGTTTTCTGTGATCAACCCAAGTGTTTGATTCTTTTAAGAGCTGAGCAAGTGATTCTTAATGAACACTCAATTTCCTGCAGATATTACTGAAATACAATGTCGATTTAAATTATCTGACTGGGGGACTTTTGTTTTTCTTTTTTCATTCCTGGATCTCCTTTTCGAAATCATCTGTTTCTCAGAACCTCTCAAGACTTGGAGGTTAATTCAGATTAAGGGAGTGCGTGAATGGAAAATGTAAAAACTTTTCCCAAATAACTGCTTGTGCAAACACCAGACAGATGATGGCACAAGCCCCTTCTGCTGTGGCTGTGCTCAAACTTTAGATGAAAATATTGGCAGAATGTCCTCTCCTGGCTGGGTGCAGCTTTGTGGCTGGATTCCTCAGTAATGTGAGTCAGAAAGGAGGGAGTCAAGGGGGTGCCTTAAAATGAAAGCACAAAAATAGATCATCCTGCCCATCTTTCCTCAGCTTGCTCTTACAAGGCTGCACTGGCGTGTGCTGGATGGGATGTGATGGTTCTGGCCTTGGCAGATGCATCAAATACGACACGTGAGCATGGATTTTAGGGGTGTTTTAAGGAGACAAATATGGGTTAGCAAGAAATGCAGAAAATGTAAACAGTGAGGTCCTTCATCTGTCAGAATCCAGGCTCCAGGCCTGAGATTTGCTTCCAGCTCGGCCTGACCTGGAGATTTCAGGAAACAAGTCCAAAAGTTGCTTATTTTGCCATTTCATCATCAAATGTGCAGCTTCCCTGAGGCACTGACCTTTCACAGGCAGTGCTGTGACAAAAGATGTGATGAAACATCAGGGACCCTGGGCTGCCTGGAGATGCTGGGCTGTGCCATCCACAGCCTGGGAGACTGTGCCACGCCCCTGGGTTTGTGATGAGCTGAGGTAGAGTGTTGGGGTTTTTTTCTGCTAAAATCCTTTCTTTATGGTTTCTTCCTGAGGGTGGAGGTTCCATTGGAAAGACAGGGTCAGTGGCTCAGTGGGGCTGACCTTGGGATGTGCTGGGCAAGCTTGGAGAACTGATGTGGGTCCCCAGCTTTCCTCTGGTAGGTGAACCCTAGAGATTCCTCAGGGAATGTCCCGGCCCCGAGGCTGCCAGAGCTCCAGGAGCGTTTGGCCAGCGCTGCCAGGGGTGCCCAGGGTGGGGGTGTTGGGGGGTCTGGGCAGGGCAGGGGCTGGGCTGGGCGATCCTGGGGGTCCCTCCAGCTCAGGACATTCCATGATTCTTTAGGACAAACTACCCCCTTCCCAGGAGAGACTCAGAGGGACTTGAGGCTCAAAGGGACTTGGCAGCCTTGGTCTCTTGCCTGTTTTTCCTGCTGTGCTGGGGACAAGCCTTGTAATCAAACCTTCTTTCATTCCCTCACATCTTTCCCTACAAGCCTGGGAACTGCCAGTGCTTTCCCTGTGCTGAGGGGAACCAGGACATCTGCATCCTGTTCACCTCCCATGGGGTCTCTGCTCAGAGAATCTTGGAATCATTACAATTGAAAAGGACCTTCAAGATCATCACTAACCATGTCCCCAAGTGCCACATCCACATGTTTTCTGGATACTTCCATGGATGGTGACTCCACCACTGTCCTGGGCAGCTCCTTCCTGACTACCCTTTCAATGAAGAAATTTTCCCCAATATCCAATCTGAATCCCCCCAGCACAACTTGAGGCCGTTTCCTCTTGTCCTGTCCCTTGTTCCCTGGGAGCAGAACCCAGAGCTGTGGAGAGCCAGAAGAAATCCCCCCTTTTCCCCTCTCTTCATATCACAGCTTCGCCGAGCCCGTAGGATTGGGGTGCAGTGAACCATCCCTTGCCTTCCCACAGTTCCGGTCAAAGCCAGAAAGAAGTTTGTCAGGACAGGGAGAGGTTTGTGGGCCACTGAGCTTTCTCTGATGCTGTCAATTATCCATCATTTCTTGCCCTGCTTTCCCTGCAAGCCTTCCCTGCCTGCTCAGTGTCTGCTGGGACTCAGCAAAGTCCTTGTGCTTCTTCTGGGCTGGGTGCTCAGCCCCACAGAGATGTTCAGAATCTGTTCCTTGTCCAACTTTGCCTGTCACTGTCTGTGCCTTGATCTTCCTTGTACCCCTCCTGCTAGATCCAAAAAGTCTGCTGCATTATTTTTTTTTTCCCCATTTTCTTGTCATAACTTTGAATGCCTTTTTTATTCCTTCTTCCCTCCTCTGGCAGAGGTGTCTCTGCTTATAATCTTCTTAGCACTGAGGCAGCCTGTTCATTTCAAAGAAAGCTGCTTTAAAGGCAGGTGTGAGCCAGACTTGGCCGATTCTTTCTTTTCCCCTGTGGCTTGAAGGGCCTGAAAATATTCCTGTAATCATTTCACAGAATCCCAGAATGGTTTAGGTTGGAAGGGAGCTCAAAGCTCCTCTCGTTCCACCCCTGCCACGGTCAGGGACACCTTCCACTGTCCCAGGCACGCAGGGAATGGACTGCAGGGCTTTGGGCTGACCCCACGCAGCTCCTGGGTGATGGGCACGGGACACAAACGGGACTTCAGGCAAGCTCTGCTCGCCCCGTGCTCCAGTGAGGTGCCTGAGCTGCTCCCTCTCCACCCAGCCCTTCTCCAGCTCTGGCTCTCCCAGCTCCTGGCACTGCTGTGTTCAAAGCGGACCAGCTCCAGTACCCAAGGGCTCAGCCCAGGCCAGTCCTGGAGGGAAGCTGGGTGTCCCCCTGTGCACTCAGCCCTGACGGCCCCTGCACCCAGCGGGGATGCGGGTGTGAGCCCGTGCTTGTCCTGCAGCCTCTCCCGAGTCCTGCCTGTCCCAGCAGGGATGCATCCACCCCACAGAGGGGCTGAACTGGGCTGCGGCAGCCAGGGCTGCTGGATGCTGCCCAGGAGCTGGGGGATGCCTGCAGGGATGCCTGCAGGGAGCCTGGGGGTGCATTTGGGGGAGTCCTGGGGGCAGCCAGCTCCAGCCTGCCCCGCTCACCCCTTCCCCGTGGCTGTGCAGACACCCCTGGAACGCAGGCAGGGAAATGCCCCCCTGCCAGTGCCCCACCCTGAGCAGCACCGTGTCCCTCCCGCGGGGCAGGGGACAGCAGCAGGCAGCTGGGGGGACTCAACACCCTGCTGCATTTTGGCTACAAAAGCCAAGGAGTGAAGTTTGCTATGCCAGCACCTCCTTTTGCAGGAGACTTCTTTTCTTCCCCGATGCTTTCCTGCTTCTCAGAGCCTGGAAATTCGTCTGTGTTGTTTACCTGACCCTCCCATTCGGTCACAGCCTTTACAGCCTCTGCCTCGGCTCCTATTACACTTCCCAAAGCCTCTTCATTGCCTGACTCCTCTAATCCTTCCAGGAGCACCCATGTTTTATGCCTTGGTTATGCCTCCCTTCCTTTTAATTAATTTTTCCCAGTGCCTTGCTCGTCCCTGTTGCCCTTTTTGGTTTAATTTATTGCTCACTAGCCATCACAACACCTGGGCAAGCCTTTAATTTATCTCTTCCTGTGTCCCTTGCCCCCCCCTCTGTCCTCTCCCAATATTGATTTCTCCAGTTTGATTTCACCCTGAGCTTGCCAGCATCATCTCCCACCCTTCCCTCCCACTCAGAATTGCTTGGATGAGTTTTTCCCCCCATTTGTGACCTTGCTGTGTTGTAATTCCTGGCCCAACAAGGCTGGGATTGCTGCTTGTTGGATCCCCTCCCTTGCTTAGGCTTGGGCTTCCACCCAAATGTCTCAAAATTATGCGTAATTCCCATCCCATTGCTGTGATAAGGAAAAAGCTCCTTTCCCAGTGAGTCTCATCCAGGTGGAAGGGGTTGATGGCCATGAGCTGGTGCAGCTTCTGTGCTGAGTTTCCTGCAGGCAGGGAGGTGATCCAGGGACAGGGATGGGCTGGGCTTTGCTTGGTTCCAGCTCTGAACGAGGAGGGAAGTCTGTGCCCCCAGCAGCTCTTTATTCCTATCGTTATCCTGGAGATGAGGATGTGCAGCTGAACCTGCCCTGGGGAGCCCTGGCTGCTCCCAGCCCAGCTCTCCTGCTGCTCTGAAGCTTTTTCCTGGTCTGCATTTAAACAGTGAGGAAATTGAGGAAGGAAAGAGGGAATAAATTACTTTTCTTCTGATTTTTAGCTGCCCTGTGGCTGCCACAGCCCAGCTGCCCAGAGCTCAGACAAAGAGGGAACCCCTGCTTTGCTCCATGACTGTGAGGAATTGAGGGCTTTTATTTGCCACCATAAATGGTACATTTACTTACAGACCAGTCCCTGCCATTACCACAATGGCTTTGGAAAGCACATTACTGCAGATATTCAGGTTATTTTGTCATCTGTGGCCATGTGATTTGCAAGCTGAGCCAAAAGTGGGAAAGGAGTCAGAGGATGGGAGCCGTATGTTTGTTAAAAACACACAGCAAGGTAAGATCACGAGCTATTACCTGCTCCCCTGCAGAACAGGCACAAAACACAGCAGGCTGAGGCTCAGAGGAGTGGGTATCTACATAGTTCCCTCTTCCTGCTAAAAAATACTTTGGTTAGACCTGTGCTCATATATGGGATTTCCATTTTCATGGGGTCTTGTGTAGCTGAGCTGGTTCTGTCTGATGGAGGAGCAGCGTGTGTAAAGGGTGGGGCTGAAGCTGGCTCTGGCAATGGACGTGGTTGGATAAATGATGTCCTTTGGATATTGGGAAAAGGTTCTTCCCTCCGAGGGTGCTGGCACTGCCCAGGCTCCCCAGGGAATGGTCCCGGCCCCGAGGCTGCCAGAGCTCCAGGAGCGTTTGGCCAGCGCTGCCAGGGGTGCCCAGGGTGGGGGTGTTGGGGGGTCTGGGCAGGGCCAGGGGCTGGGCTGGGTGATCCTGGGGGTCCCTTCCAGCTCAAGATGTTCCATAATTCTGTGATTATCAGAGCACAGGCTGAGATCCCAGCTCCCAAATCCACATGCTCCTTCCTCCTCTCCCAGCTCAGTGCTGGTGCCAAGCAGAGCATCCCTGTGAGGTCCTGGAGCTGCTGCCCTTACCTGCCCCAAATTCCATGATTCTGTCATTCCACCTCCTGACTCGCAGGGCATCAAAGTGGTAATCCCTTGAGTGTAACAGCCGTGGGATATTATCACCATAAGGAAAATGAGGAAGTGCAGCAGGCACAGCATGGGTCATGTAGAGCTTAGAAGATCTCAGAGGAACCAAGGGAGCGTCGTTGGTTTAACTGGTGGTTGGTTATAAGTACCTGTAGTTCCACAGTGAGGTATTGCCATGGTTAGATTTGGTTAGGGAATAAAATGTGGGAACTGTAGGATTGTAATTGCCCATGGCCTGGAGGAGCTGGCTCCTGGAGGAGCACAGGTGTGTAGGAAACATAGGAACTTGTTCATTCCATTGATTTTTATTCTATTATCTCTCTTTTATTCTCTTCCTCATTCTCCCTATTTCCCATTCCTCCCTCTTCAGTTGAGTTCGGCATTGAAGGAAGGATCACCCTATAACTCCTCAAGGTAGGTCAGTTCCCTGGTGCTGTCAGGGAAATCTGTGGGTGTCTGAGGTGCTGACCCTTTCTCCAAATTAAGAAGTTCTCCTTGTCCATCTTTGACAATTTTTATCATTGCATGAGCAGAGGAGGCCGGCTCCCTTCTCTCTCTGTCTCCAGGCACAGAAATACCCTTTTTCCATGTAGGAACAGCCCCCCATTCTGTCCATCCTTACCTTACCCTACTTCTTACAAAGGTGTGGAGTGACAGGAGAAGGGGAAAAGGCTTTAAGCTTAAGGAGGGCAGGGCTAGATGGGATATTGGGAGGGAATTCTTCCCTGTGAGGGTGGGCAGGCCCTGGCCCAGGGTGCCCAGAGCAGCTGGGGCTGCCCCTGGATCCCTGGCAGTGCCCAAGGCCAGGTTGGACATTGGTGCTTGGAGCAGCCTGGGACAGTGGAAGGTGTCCCTGCCCCTGGCAGGGGTGGAGCTGGACAGCATTTAAGGTCCCTTTCAACCCAAACCCTTCAAGCAGTCCCTGGCAGAGCAGTTTGCAGCACTTTGGGAGGATTTGTTTCCCAGCTGTCAAAGGAAACCTTTAAAGAAGCTGGAGACTATTTGGGCATCAGTCAGTGACCCCCTCAATCTGAATCTCAAACAGTTTGAGATTCAGAGTGAGACTCCAACTTGAGCAAACTCAAGAACTGGACAGGAAAGCTGTACTTCCTGAAGTACAGGAAAGATGAAGTTACCAGGAAAACTGACAGACTTCAAAGAGGGGATCCTGCTCTAGGTTTGTGCAGGTTGTATGGAGGCAGTAACTGACAGACAAGGATGTGTTTAGATCTGTTTGGATAATTTATCTTATATTGTGAATTTTGAGAAACACCCCAGGCCCCTCCATGTGTGATTGATTCAATCCATCTGCCTTCCCCCAGGAATGACACCTCTTCCCCTCTCCATGGGCTCTCTGCAAACAAGGAGCTATAAATAAACACTAATATCTCTATTTGCAGGGGGTGGAGAGCTGCACTGGAGCTTTGCCTTTGTACTTGTAAATAAAAACAGGCAGGTAAGGGATGCTCCGAGCCAAAGCCTGGCAGAAATTGGGAACGCACACATAGATGCTGCTTTGTGGCACATGAAACCTGCAGAACTGTAAAATCAGGTGATATTATTTTGTAATTTGAGGAAAAAGTGTAAAAAGAATGGAGAGTTTTTGGTCTGGACACAGCCAAATCTTTCAGTGAACTTTTTCTTTCTCATGCTCACAAGCAGAGGATAAATGCTGGAGTTTATAGTGCTGGAGGGTCAAGGTTTGATGGACTGGCAGCAGTGATGCACTGGGAGGGGTGGAGGAAGCTGCACTTGCCTTTCCTGGCTGTGGAAAGTCTGCTGAGACCCATCTGCAAGGAGATTTGGAGAAAAACCTTCTTCTTGTAGGGCCCTGGTGCCTGGGTGGTGCCTCTGGTGTCCTGTGTGATGCAGGGAGGAATTAAGGGGTGGACATGATGTAGCAGCTTTAGCTGGAGCTGCTGGAACGTTGATGAGCAATGTAAAACTTGGCTGAATTTTGGCTCTGGGACCCTGGTGAAGGAATTCCCATAGGTAGAGGTACAGCTCATGGGCACACTCAGCGTGGGAAGCGTGGCCAGGGAAGGGACTGGAGCTGGGAAGGGGTTGGAGAATTCTTGAGGGAGCTGGGAAAGGGGCTCAGCCTGGAGGAAAGGAGGCTCAGGGGGGACCTTCTGGCTCTGCACAACTCCTGACAGGAGGGGACAGCCGGGGTGTCAGCTCTGCTCCCAGGGAACAAAAGGACAAAAGGAAATTAACTCAGCTGCATCACAGGAGGTTTAGATTGGATGCTGGAAAAACTTCTTCCCTGAAAGAGAGGTCAGGCGTTGGAACAGGGCAGTGGTGGAGTCCCCATCCCTGGGGACTGTGCAAAAGATGTCCTTAGGGACTTGGGTTGGTGCTGGGCTTGGCAGTGCTGGGTTAATGTTTGGACTCAGGGGTCTTAAAGAGCTTTTCCAATGACTGTGTGTTCCATGAGCCTGGAGGACGAGTCCCTCATCCTGCTCAGAGCCAGCTGCAGAGTTCCTGGTGCTCAGTTAAGAGCTGTTCTGTCACTCTACAGGACAGTTTTTCCAAGAGAACCCACAGAATGGTTCCCTGAGTTTTTCTCTACAGTGCTGCCATTTCTTCCTCCTGAGCACTTTTCCTCAGAGCTGCCTCCTTGGTGAACTGTGATCCATAGATCAGGAGCTCCATCCCAGATCCACATGAGGCAGGAAAATCCTTCACCATCTCTCCCCGACACCGATGGAATCTCGGCAGAAAGCGCAGTCCCGGGGGGGCCCTGCCAGCTGCTCACTGCTGCCCTTTCCATCCTGCCCTCTAAACTCCAGTGCTGCATCCAGGGAGGGATGTCCCAGCTCTGGCCACAGGGACCTAGCTGGTCTCAGCTGCTCCTGCACGCTGGTGAGGTGTCCTTGGACAGCCCTGCTTTGGGGCCAGCACAGCACCTCACATGGGAGAAGTGTCCAGTGTCGTGGTGTCTGCACTGGAAACCATTCCTGAAGGGAGATGGAGCTCCTGCCTCTGCCCCTTCCTGGGAGGCCCTTCCAGAGCTGGGGGGGAGCAGGGAGTGTCCTGAGGGCTGATCCTGGGGTCCCTCCACCCTGAAAGCCTCTGCTGGGACTGGGGCTGCAGCAGCCCCAAGGGTGCATGAGGTCTGTGATCATGGAGTCATGGCATCATGAATGGTTTTGGAAGGGACCTTAAAGCTCATCCTGTTCCACCCCCTGCCATGGTCAGGGACACCTTCCACTGTCCCAGGCTGCTCCAAGCCCCAGTGTCCAGCCTGGCCTGGGACACTGCCAGGGATCCAGGGGCAGCCCCAGCTGCTCTGGGCACCCTGTGCCAGGGCCTGCCCACCCTCACAGGGGACAACTCCCTCCCAATATCACACCCAGCCCTGCCCTCTGGCAGTGGGAAGCCATTCCCTGTGTCCTGTTCTTCCATCCCTTGTCCCCAGTCCCTCTCCAGCTCTCCTGGAGCCCCTTTAGGCCTCGGAAGGGGCTCTGAGGCCTCCCTGGAGCCTTCTCTTCTCCAGGTGAACACCCCCAGCATTCCCAGCGTGTCCCAGAGCAGAGGGGCTCCAGCTCTTGGAGCATCTCCGTGGCCTCCTTGCCACTTGTTCTATCAGCTCCCTTTCCTCCTTGCGCTGGGGCCCGGGGCTGGAGGCGGCTCTGCAGGTGGGGTCTCGGACAGAGGAGGAGCAGAGGAGGAGAATCCCCTGCCGTGAGGTGATGATGAGCTGCCGTTGCCTCATGCTGCAGAAGCAGGGCACTGCTGCACCTCAGAGCGCTTCTGGTGGACTCAGTGAGACCTTCTCACGCGTGAACTGCCCCTGGCCCTCGCTGCCCGTGCCCTGCCTCAGCTCATTTCACTTGCAGAGCTATTTCCAGGGTGCCTGCAATAGCCCCGCAGTCCCTCGGGAGGGTCGTGCTTCTGTGCCTCCATCCTCTGCATCCTCTGTGTGCACTCGCTGCCAGGGCTGCTGTGCTGGTGCAGAGGAGCTGTTCCCAAACGGGGATAACATCCCCCTGCGTTCAGCTGACTTGCATTTCCTCCTTATCCTCGGTATTAATCCCGAACTTGCAGAATCACCAGGTATTAGGATTTGACAGAGTCGCTGCTCTTTGTGTGACGAGCCAGCTGATGGAAGTCTTAATGCCGCAAGTGGTGAGCTGCCCATCCATCTAAAGGCGGGCTGCGTTAGCGCTCTGCTCTCGGGAATATCCCTCCTGATGGCGAGCGGGGCGGGCGGGGCGCGGTGCCCCTGTGCCGGGCTCGCGTGAGCGCGCTCGGCCTCGCCCGGCGCCCGCCCGCATCTGGGGACCGCTGTGGAAGAAAGAAGGGAGAAGGGCGCCCCGCTTCCCGGGATGCCGAGGAGAGGAGGCAGGAGGAGGGGCAGGGCCGAGGGAGCCGGTCTGGGTTGTGTCTGCGGGACTGGGGACCCTCGGGACGCGACCCCCACCCAACAAAGGCGCTCGCTCCCTGCTCCTCCATCGTCTTCCGTACCCTGCTTCCATAGCCATCCTCCCCCTTCCCTGGTGAGAGACAAGGCCACAACCCCGTGGTCAGTGTGGGGTCCTGAGCCACCCCGGAGTTTGGGGAGCCTGTCTGGCTCAAGGGTCCCATTACAGACCCTTTCCCAGGGCAGGGAAAGGGATGCCTGCATGTCCAAAGTGTGATTTGGGCTGGTAACTACACCGCTGGTATTTTTGTACCAAAAACCTGCTTTCTGTTGGGCCACTTCCATTTTCCAGTTCTAGGAATAACCTAGAATAATTGGCAGGAAACAAAATGTGTCATTTATAAAACGAAACTCTTGTGGTCATGGTGGACAATAACATTTCCAGAAAATCCTTTTCCCCTTTTCTCACTGTAGTTCTCCGCAGTGACCAGGCTGGTTTTCCCCACCTGGTTGCAGAAAGCAAACACAGCTTAGTTCAAGGTAAATCCTGCTCATCCCTCCAGGATTCACCATTCTCTTGTCCTGTACCAGATCCATCACTTATCTGGCGTTTCCAGCCAGGAGCCCCAGCTGAGAGGAAGGGCTGGGAAGAGGGATGGGCTGCTCTGAAAACCCCAGCTGTGAGGATGGAGCAGCATTCCGTGTGCTGGGAGCAGCCTGGGCAGAGCAGGCAATGGATAAATATGGAATATATTCTGTGAAGTAACTTGGTGATTCCCAATTAATACCCTAATTGCCCCTTTTTTTAATTATTGACTCCAAAATTACTGAGCTGAGTTGCAAATGCTGTGGAATATAAAAAGGAAGGAAGGCATTTTTTATTGACGTTTCAGAATAACAAATTATGTTTGTTGTGAAAAAAATGAGAGACCGTCTGTTTAATTGGTCGTAGGATGCAATTTGTGAGCACTTAGGTAAGAAAAATTCAGCTATCTAGGGGATCATTAAAGAGCCCTTTGCTCTGAGTCAGCAAAGCTCAGAGCTGGGGAGAAAGCAGGTCTATATTCCATAAAATTCAGAGCAACAAGGAGCTCCGTCTGAGGGATTGCTCTTGGCAGGGACAGAGGTGCTGGCTCAGGTGGGATGGACAGAGAGGAACAGAAGGTTTGGGGGCTCAAAAAGGGAAAGCAGAGGGTCTGCTGCCTAAGGTGGCTTGATCCTGTTTCACATTCCCTTCTGGAATGTGGGGCAAGCCCCCTGGGTCAGGGGAAGTTTCTGGCTGCAAACAGAAAATAAAATTTGTTTTTTTGCTTACAGAGGGTAGATTTAGATGGGATATTGGGAGAGAATTGTTCCCTGGGAGGGTGGGCAGGCCCCGGCACAGGGTGCCCAGAGCAGCTGTGGCTGCTCCTGGATCCCTGGGGGTGTCCAAGGCCAGGCTGGACATTGGGGCTGGGAGCAGCCTGGGCTGGGAGGGAATGTGATGCTGGTGTCATTCCCACTAAGCCCTCGGAAAAACACCACTGGGAGCTTGCTATTGCAGGCAGATTTGTTAACAGCAGTAATTAGAAGTGAAGCCTGTACTCCAGGTGGCAGAAGCCTCTGGAGATTAAAGATCACCGTTTGGACTGAGAAAGGCTCTGCTCTGACTCACTGCATGAATCAGGATTTGGCACGGGATTGTTTTGTGGAGAAGGAAATGGGGGCTGTCTGGTGCCATCATTTTCCATCAGAGAGGGGGAGGAGGGGGGGGCTGGAGGGAGGGATGGCAGAGCAGGGCAAGGGATGGATGGCACTGAAATGAGGGGATGTGTGGAAGCAGGCAGGGAGAGCCTGGGAAGGGATAGAGACCTGGGTCTCGTGGCTGCTGTCCCCTCTGCCGGCCGCTGCCTCCTGGTGTCTCCCCACTGAGAGCCTCCTGTGTGCCCTGGGGTGTGGCAGGTCCTGCCTGCACCTCCTGCCTGCGGCCATCCCACCTCAGAGCACCCCTGTGCTCTGGTGCACGTCCTGGGAGATCGGGTGTTGCCATCCCTGTCCCCAGCTCGTCACCGTCTCCCGTCCTGGTGGCAGCGAAGCTCATTCAGGCTTGGACCCCCTCATGCTCACCTGGTGGAGGTTCTCGCAGCACCAGCAGGACAGACCCACCCCAGCCCAAGCTTTGCAGCCCCCCTGGGCTCTGAGCCTGCTGCACTTTTAAGGGCTTGGAACTGCACAAGGAACGGTGGTGTTGGAGCAGGGCAAAATTACGGAATCTGGAATGGTTTGGGTTGGAAGGGACCTTAATGATCATCCAGTGCCACCCCCTGCCAGGGACAGGGACACCTTCCACTGTCCCAGGCTGCTCCAAGCCCCGATGTCCAGCCTGGCCTGGGACACTGCCAGGGATGCAGGGGCAGCCCCAGCTGCTCTGGGCACCCTGGGCCAGGGCTCAGCCTGTAGGAAAGGTTCAAGAAAAGCCCTCCCTGTGTTCTTGCACCGTGGCCAGCATGGGAGAGGCCACCAGGCACTCTGCAGAGAGGTGATGGAAGGAGAGGTTGCTCCTGGTCTGCACCAGGGTGCTGCTCTTGCAGTGCCTTTCCTCCCTGGAAAAGGTTTTGCAGCTTGTGGACCCATTTCCCTCTTTGGACTCCGCATTTTCCTGCTCCTTCAGGCTGTTCCTGCCTCTGGCTGGGTGCTGGGGGTCAGAGCAGCTGAGGAACTCTGCCCCCTGACCCTGCAGCCCACCCTCAGCCCGGGCTGTGCCATCCTCTCCAGCCTGTTTGGTAGGACCCGCGGTGGGCAGTGTTAAATCTTCACCCACTGCAGCACCTTGCAAACAGCACAGTTAGCAGGAACTCCTCCCCTCGGGCCGAGACTGAGTTGAGGAGAACTGTAAGTCCCTCCTGTGATTTTTTTTTTTTCCTTTTCTGTTTGTGTTGCTCAGATCTAATCAATGCTATAAAGGGCAAAGCAGCAGTTTTATTTATTTATCACGGGGAGCAGCACAGCAAATAGTCCAGCACTTGGCAGTTTGCTGACCAATGCTCTCGATAGTCAGAATTTTTCAGGCTCTTTGCAGGGAAGTCCTGTGGAGTGGGGATACATCAATAATGCCATGATCACAGAATTTGATGGGAAGGCCACCTTTTATAGATTACATAGCTCCCCATAGTGATAATATTGGGGATTTCGTTCTACAGAAGAAAAATTTAAAGGGTGAGTTTTAATTCAAGATTTTTAGGTTAAAAATTACTTTCTCAGTGCAAATTGACATAGAATTATAGAATCACAGAGGTTTTTGTTGAGACCTCAAAGATTATGGAACCATGGAATATTTGGGTTGGAAGGGACCTTAAAGCTCATCCAGTGCCACCCTCTGTCATGGGGAGGGACACCTTCCACTATCCCAGGGTGCTCCAAGTCTTGTCCAGCCTGGCTTTAGAGACTTCCAGGGATCCAGGAGCAATTAGCATAGAAAGTTTTTCATTTTGGAGTTGCCGTGCTTCTAATCCGAAGAATGAAAGCTGTAACCTTTACTGAGAAACAGTAAAGTGTAACTTTGAGTTTAAATCTGAGAAGAGGGGGCCACCGTTGATACATTTTTCTGTAAGCTTTGTGATTTCATGGCAGACCATTTCCCCTCGCTTTCCAGCTGCTCTCCAGTGCTGTCAGGGGCTATTTTCTGATGGGAGAGAGGATTCCTCGGCAAAGCCCCACGCCCTGCTGCAGGTACTCTGTCCCTCTCCCAGAGCCCTGAGCATTCCATTCCAGGGAAGCCTCCTGCATCTCATTTGGCTGGCTCTCTTCTCCCAAAGAAGAGAGTTGCTTCCTCAAGGACAACGTTTGCTTCCAAGCCCTGCCAGACAAGTGTGGGCTGCTGGAGATAAGGGTGACAAATTGGCACACAGGGAATAATAAAATACACTTGGACCCCTGAATAAACCTGGGTCCTTGAACGCCATAGCCAGACTTTCCTGGAATGAAACACAACCAGGGCTCAGCACCTGGGCAGGTCACAGCTTACCAAATGTCCTCCTTAAGATGCTGAAAACATTTGCCTTGGTTCCCTAACAGGGATGGTTCACCCTGTGCCCTCCACCCTCAGTGCCAGTCCCTGTCCCAAAAGCCTTTCTGCTCAACCGCTCCCAGTTCTCACCTCCTAATTAGCAGTAATTGCTGGACCTCTGGGCTGGCTGAGCTGGAGTTTTCCCTGACCCCAGATAAAAGTTCTCATGCCTCTGTGGCAGGGCAGGAGCCTCGTGTGGGGCAGCCTGTGATGCCCAAATCCAGCAGCTCTGGCAGCTCCAGCCCCAGGCAGGGATCAGTGGGACTGGGCAGGAGCATTCCCAGACACAGGAAAAAGGGATGGATCCCATTGCTGCCAGCAGTGCCCTCTGGAAAGGTTGGATCTCCCCAAAACACCTGCTGTCTCCTCGTTCAGGGAGCCAAACAGAGCCTTGCCCAGGAGGTTTCATGGATCATGTCCACAGAAAGGCTTCTTAAGCCTCTCACTTTGAGCTGGGCTTTTCCAGCAGGGAGTTACTGCATGTTAGCTGTGTCCCCTCTGCTCAGGGCTGGATTTGGGGTTATCCCAGCAGGATTAAGGAGCAGCCCTGTTACAGAAAGGAGCAGCCTCAGTTTCCCCCAGGCAGGCACCCTGAGGTGTCCCTGGGCAGGTCCCCTGGTCACACCTGTGACAGAGGACCTGCTGGCCTTTGCTGGGGCTCTGGCTGCCGAGGGGCAGCCTCAGCCGTGCAGCTCCCCACTGATCCATCCCCCAAGGGTGCTGTTCCCAGCAGTGGGGCTGGCAGGGTGGAGCACACAAATATTTGCTCAGTTGAGAAGCACTTGGCAGCCTCCAGGTCAATATTGTTGGAGCAGTGACTCCATTAATGCATTCCCAGGGGTGTGGCCACATCTGCCGCTGGCACGAAGGAGTCCTGGGCTGGGAGAGCAGTCAGTGCCCCACCAGCTCAGGGCTGGGCTCCCAGTTCCACCCAGAGCCATGTGCAGTCCCTCAGTGGGTGCTGGGCATCCTTGGGGATCAGGGAAAACGCATCCTCCTCCTTCTTCAGCCTGAGAAATGACCTGGATATCGCCTTGGAATGGTCTGTAGACGGGAGAACCCCAAGGTACCAAATGATTTCAGCTGGGGCACCCTGGGAGTTCAGGGCCACTCACCTGTGCCTGTCCCTGGTGCTCCCAGGACATCACTGGGTGCAGGGTGGCACCTGTGTGCAGTGTCTCAGCCGGGGTGCTGACTGGATTGGATATCAAGGACAATTCCTTCATGGGAAGGCTTGCACAGCACAGGCACAGGCTGCCCGGAGCAGTGATGGAGTCCCCATTCCTGCAGGGATTGAAAAGGCGTGTGGCTGTGGCACTTGGGGACATGAGTTAGGACACGGTGGTGGTGCTGGCTGGGTGCTTGGACCCGATGGTCTCAGATTCCTTTTCCACAGTGATTCCGTGCCGGACAGGGAGTGCCCAGAGCCGGTGGTGGCCATGCCCTGACCTCGGTGGGAAGGCAGAGCCCGCTCAGAGCTCCAGCTGGGGGCCCCCAGGAGCTGCTGGTGGTGAGAGGAGAAGCCCCGGGGCAGGGCCCCCATCCGAGGAGGACCCGCATTCGGGGAGGGTGGCCCCTGCAGCTCCCGCATCAGCGCGGGCTTTGTGCAGCGGCTGCTGCCGGTGGAGGCTGGGGATGAGCCTCATTAGCGCTGCCTTACGAGCGCACTTGAGTGTAATTGTTCGCTGTGCTTAAAAACCAGAACCAGGGGGAATTGCCAGAATATATTCTCCGGGTGTGAAATGCGGGAAATAATGGAGCTGGGGGCTGGAGCTGGTGTTTAGAGCAGTGTAAAAAAAGCAGAGCTGTGATTTAGGGGAGCAAATAAAACATTTCACCCGGTGCTGCAGTTTTACACAGGCAGGCTGGGTCTTACAGCTGCTTCTGCAAAGTGTGAGGTAGAGTCCAGTGGCAGAGGGGGTGGGCTGTGCATGGATTCCCGAATCTGTGCTCCCCAGGAGCATCCCACAGCAGGCTGGCATCTCCCACGAGGGAGGTGTTAACCCCTCTGACCAGGGGGACGGGTCCCTGGGGATTGTCAGGAAAATGAATCCACAAACACCAGAGGTTTATGTCCAAAAAGGAGACAGAGGAGTCCTTTCACTTTATTCCAATAAAGGGAGAGGCCATGGGGCATTCACCTGGGGTCTCTCCAAGTTTTGGAGGACGCAGCCTCCTTTTTATCCCGATTTCCCGGCTGCATTTCCCTCTCTCTTTCCCCACTGGCTGAAGCACTTGAGAGGTTCAGACTTCCCGGAACGCCTGAAACCGAGGATTCCCCTCTAATGTACAACCCTCCCCTTTAATTTTTAATTCTTACAGAATTTAGGGGTTTTCTTTCATCTTACGATGTCTAATTTCATTTAACAGCAAACCTAGAGTTTATTTGTTAAAGCAAATATATTTTTCTATTAATCAATCGTGGAATCCTTCCCATTGTTTCTTTTATCTCCCAGTGCTGGTTTTATCTCCCAGCAGACCCAGGGCTTGTTTGTAAAGACAACCCCTGCTATTCCTCTCAGGATGGATTTCCTTAAGGAAAAGCCTGGAGGGTCTGGGAGGTGCTGGGATGAGCCCATCACAGTCCTTCACCCTTGTTTGTGCCTCCTGGTGCTGGCTCCCAGTCCAACCCAGCACTGAGCCTGGGAACCTGAGCGTGATTAAAGTGTCTCTTTCAGACAGAAATGCAGTTAAGATGTCAACAGTCAGACTCCCCTGCCCCCTTGTCACTCGTGCCAGTGGTTAATCATTTCCCTGCTATAATTTGTGCCCTTTATCTCATTTGAATTGGTTGGGCTGCAGCTTGCAGCCATTTATTCCTGTTCTGTCTTTACCCTTTTGATTAAAGAGCCCTTTGGTATCCAGTATTGTCTGCAGATGAAGGTTCTTACACACAGTAATCACATCACCTTCCCACATCCCTTTTGATAAGCTAAACAGAACAAAGTCTTTAATTTTCCCTTTGTCAAGCATTTTGTTCCAGCCCTGAATCACCTTTGGGGATGCTTGCTGTACTTTATAATTTTTTCTTTTTTTTTTAATCTGTAGAATTTCAATCTTGAATTGAGCATCTTAATTTTCAAATCAGAAGTGCACAAGTCCTGCCAAGCCCTGAGTTTAAAGTCTGACCTGTGCCTGGACCTCAGCCTCCACAGAGCTCCCTGTGGATGCTTGTCAAGCAGGAAGCCCCAAAGCCTGGGGTTTAGGATCTCTGCTCTGGGACAGGCTGGGAATGCTGGGGGTGTTCACCTGGATAAGAGAAGGCTCCAGAGAGACCTTAGAGCCCCTTCCAAGGCCTAAAGGGGCTCCAGGAGAGCTGGAGAGGGACTGGGGACAAGGGATGGAGGGACAGGACACAGGGAATGGCTCTCGCTGCCAGAGGGCAGGGCTGGGTGGGAGATTGGGCAGGAATTGTTCCCTGTGAGGGTGGGCAGGCCCTGGCACAGGGTGCCCAGAGCAGCTGGGGCTGCCCCTGGATCCCTGGCAGTGTCCCAGGCCAGGCTGGACACTGGGGCTTGGAGCAGCCTGGGACAGTGGAAGGTGTCCCTGGCCATGGCAGGGGGTGGCACTGGATGAGCTTTAAGGTCCCTTCCAGCCCAAACCAGTCTGGGATCCTTCTGTGGTTTACCACACAGTCACAGCCATCACTTCAGAGCAGGAGTGTGACACTGCACAGAGCCATTCTCAGCAAGGTGTCTGACCCCCAAACTCTCCAGACGTGTCCCACTGACCCCTTCTGGCAAGGCCAGCTCCGTGTCAGGACAAAGGCAAGTGCACACAGGGGTCACGTGCATCTGAAGTTCGTTTCTCCAAGCCCTGCTCCTGGTGCCCTCCTGTCATGACTCCCTTCACTGAGGGCACCTCCAGCTCTGCTCTGCATTTTGCTTTCTGATCTTCCTGTCAGAACAGAGGAGAAAAGGAGACACCTGAAGGGATTCAGTTTTGTGAAACTTTGCTGGAATTCCCACCATGGCTGTTGGCCGCTTCCGGGCTATTCCAGCTTGGTCCGAACAGGTGAAGAGCCCAGGGGAGGGAACTGCAGGAGGCAGCTCTCCCTAGAGCAGATGGAAATCTGGGATATCCTCTTGAGCTCAGAGAAGCTGAAGGATCATGGAGGATCCTTGAGGATCAAGGCCCTTAATCAAGATTCCTGTCGCTGTCTTAGAGCCATTCCAGCAATGGTGCATCCTCATTTCTTTGCAGCAAACCTTGCAGTCGACCCAAAGAGGGGTTATATTTGCACAGTCTTCACTTTCTTTTATCGCTCTCTCATGTTTTTTGAAAGCTGGGATATCTGAAGCACTTAGCTCTGCGTTGAGTGTCTCATTAAATTGCAGAACCCTGCTTTTCTAGGCTCTTTAATTAAGCACTTGATTGAAAGTCTAAATCTGAAGGCTTGGGTATTGACTCCAGCTTTGCTAACCTGAGGTGATCTGCTCAGTGTAGTTACAGCTTGCCCAGGCAATTTCTGAATGTCCTTCCCCCTGCTCTCCCCAGGCATCCCAGATTGCTGCAAACCCTGATGTTTCCACTGCCTTGAAAGTCTCTGAGATTTATTTTAGCTCTTGAGCTCTGCTGTCACTGGAGTTTGCTGCTGCAGTTGTTGGTTAATAAAGGCTGCCTGGCCATTTAGCAGGCAGCAGTTAATGACCAGCACGGATTTTGTCTCGGATGCTCGAGCATCCTGTTGGTTTCGTTATTTTATTTTTTAATTTTATAGACTGTTTCATGTATTTGCGTAACAAAGAGCCTCCCTCCGGATGCCTGGACGTGTTTTTCATGTCAGCAATTTAAACTTCAGTATTTTCATCTGTCTGGCATGAAGATGTTCAGGGACAGCCTTCCCAGGGCCACCCAGGACTCCAGGTGGGAGTCAGGCCTGAGCTGGTGGGTCCCACGTGGGAAGTTCTGGGGTGTGGAGCAAGGACACTGCAGCCAAAATGCAGCAACCTGGGTGCCACTGCTGCTCCTCCACCCCGTGCTGCTTTTCCATCAGCTCCTGAGGGGAACCAGCAAGGCAGGAGAGCAGGTGGAGGGGAGAGCAAAGGGCAGGGAGGTCTGAGAGGTCTGTGCTCTTTGCTGAGCCTGCCCTGTGGGAAGGAGGCGAAGGAATACTCCCAAAATGAGCTGTCCCAGGCCGGACAGGAGCTGGATTGGCAGAGGATGGCACAGAACTCCCAGTCTGGGCAGCGGGAGACCTCCGAGGCAGCGAGCCAGGGTGGCCTTGCAGGTGGGTCGCTCCTTTGGGTTTGTGCCCCATTTCTATCAGGCCCGGGCCAGCAGCACACAAGATGGCACCAGGGCCAAATCCCTGGGGGAACGCCAGTGCCACTGCACTGACTCTGCAGCTTTCTGCTCCCCAGTGCTGCTCAGAGTGTGATTTGCAGCTCCGGCTGCGCTGCTCACCCTGCTGGGCACCACTTGCTGCTGACCCCCTCTCCCCCTCTCTTTTGAAAGGAATGAATTTCTGGGGGTTGTTTTTTCCAGACTCTCCTTGCCTGTCTCATAATTCCTTACTTTAAATTGCCTTCTGCAACTGGTTTGTCCCAGCTGCTCCAATATCTCCTCTGGGTCCTACATCTCCTATCTCCCATATCTGGGTGCTTTTCCTTCCTGCTCTTCTTCACTCCCCAGATCATACCAGAGGGATTCTCCTCGGTGTGCCCGTTGCATCCCAGCAAAGGGGGCACCCAGGGTAGGCTGCCATTTAATTGAATTTGCTTCTGAAGCTGTAAGTGGAATAATCCCAAAGCTTAGCTTTGCCTCTGAGTCACAGCCTTTGTGATCTGTGAAAGGTTTTCTTTATTAGTTTCTTGGTCTAATCAGCATCTCTGGTTGCTGTCTGCTCCTGAGGAATATTTCTTAATATTCCTCAATATTCCTCAATATTTCTCAATAATTCCTAAGCACCTTGTTAGGAGGTGGAGGATTGCTGAGACCACCCAGCTGCTCTCAGAGCTCCCTGTCCATGTGTGTTCATAGGCAGGGGGACTCAGGGGTGGATTTGGAGGGGAGCAAAGTTCCTGCTCCATGCAAAAGTAGCCTTTTTATTTTGTGAAGGAAACAAGACACTTTCTGTCCTTCTCCACCCAGTCCCAGAATTTAGAACTCATTTCAAGGGCAAGTGTGCTACGAGGTACAAATCTGCAAAGAAGTGTGGCCGAAATAAAAAAGGAAGCACTGAGCAGCCCCTGTCGTGGGCTTGCTGTTCTCTTGTTGACCTCTGTAAAAGCCTTTCCTGGGCAGGCCCTGGGCTCCCTGCACGGGGTGGCAGTGCCCTGCAGTCACAAGCAGTTCACGAATTAGCAGGGCCTGGGGCCACTGCCTGGGCTCCATTTGTAGGTGGCCCTGCAGAGGTCAAATACCTGCCCGGGCCACTGGGGCTGTGGCTGAGCCCGGAGCTGGATGCAGATCCCACTGAAGCTGGCCTGGCCCTGGGCTGGTGATGCAGGGCCCTCGTGCTGCAGCTCCAGGGCTGGCTTGGTATGGCACGGGGTTAATTTTCCTCCCGGGAGCTGGTCTGGATTTGTGCTGGGAGCAGTGCGGGTATTACAGGGATGTAGTGCCACCTGAGCAGGGCTGGCACAGAGGCGAGGTGTGCTCTGCTCCTCGCCCCAGGGGGCAGCAGCTTGGGGGGCACGAGGAGCTGGAAGGGGACAGCTGAGCCCAGGGATATCCCAGGCCATATGTGGGATTGGATATCCATATCCAATATGTGGGATTGGTCTCAGCATGGAAAGCTGGGGTAAGAAGGAGATGATGTTTGGAGTGATGGTGTTTGCCCTCGCGAGTCGCTGTTAGGGGTGAAGGAGCCCTGAGATGCTCTGGCAGTGTTCAAGGCCAGGTTGGACAGGTCTTGGAGAATCCTGGTCTGGTGGAGGTGTCTCTCTGCCCATGGCAGGGGTTGGAACAAGATGAGCTTTAAGATCCTTTTCACCCAAACCATTCCATGAATCTATAATGATTCTGAAACCTGCTCGCCCATGGGAATTGTGGGATGGATTCCTTGTTTTGCTTTTCTTGCATGCACAGCTTCTGCTTTCCCTGTTAAACTGTCTTTATCCCAACCTGCTTTCCTCATTTTTTCCCTTCCAGTTGTAACGTCCCACCTAGGGGAAGCAAGGGAGCATCTCTGTGGGGCTGAATTGCCAGCTGGGGTTAAACCACAGCAAGGTGAGATTACAAAGAAAGTGGCTTGGGATGAATGGAGGAATGGGACACAGTTGAATTCAGAGCAGCCAGGTCTGGGGAGACGTGGTGTTCCTGGTGTGCAGAGCTTGGTTTCCAGTTCAGTGCTGACCACCCACAGCCACGGTGTGTTCAAACTGGCAGCAGCCAAACCCCCTCCAAACCAGCTGCTGGTAAAAAACCCTCTGGAAATCCTGGTGGAAAGTTGCAGGAAGAACTTCCATGCAGGAGGAAGTTGCCATCTTGTGGAAGCTGGAAGTTTCCAGTGCTGCTGGTTTGGGATGCTTTTGATTGCCCACGGTTTGATTTTCAAGACTGTGTTGGAAAAGGCTTGGAGCGACCTGGTCTGGTGGAGGGTGTCTCTGCCCATGACAGCAAGGTTCAAACAAATGGTCTTCAAGGTCCCTTCCAACCTGACCCATTCTGTGATTTCTGGGGAAATACAGGGATTTTTTGACACATGGTTAGTAGAAGCTCTCAGCAAAGCCCATGGTTTTGGGGCAGTTCTGGAGGGGCTAGCAGCAGTGCTGCTGGTGGGTTGTTAGCAGGTCACCACCATAGCTGGAATCTCTGAAGCTCTGCAGGAGAAATGAATTGTCCCTTTGGCCATTGCAGGCACGTAGCTGTGCAGCCAGGTCTGGCTGTGGAGGATTTCAGGGGCTGATTCAAATGAGGAGGGCTGGGAGGGAGAAGGGCTGGGGGATGTTGGTAGATTGGGATATCCTCCCTTTGCCATCCTGACTGCTGGGCAAATTCAGCACCTCCAGACTGGGGAGGAACCCCGTTGTGCCACGAGGAGTGTCTTTCCTTTGTCCTTTGCACGGCTCCAGCTGAGGTTTGCTTGGATCTGGAGGTGGTTCTGCCCATCTGGACCCGCTCCTGAGAGGCAGCAGCTCAAGGACCAGCTCTCTGCAGGTGTGTGCTCGTAGTCCTTTGGGGGCGTCCAAAATCAGTGGGAGAGCCTGAGTCACACAGTCTTGTCCCTCCTTGGAGGAAGCAGTCATTCCATTTTTCTCCTTTTGACTGAGAAGATAAGATAAGGTTGATTGCTTTTCAGGTTCCATGTCAGCACGGCGTGGTGGGCAGGGGCGGGCGCTCGCTGCGGGTGAAGCTGATCTCCTCCTCCCTGCCTTAAGACCACAGCTCTCAGCTTTTCAGAATATAAATTGTAAACTGAGGAGAGCATTCAGTAAAGGCTACATTTCTCCCTCCCGCCTTCCCCGTCAGAAGAATTTAATCAAAATCCCTCTGTATTCTGCACAGAGCCCCTGGCTTTATATTTTATACCAGGGAGCTGGTCCAGCAAAACACTTAAGCTGGAGGGGTGTCCTGTTGCATCTAATCAGGCTGCTCTTGGGCTCAGGTTTAAACAAATAATTAACCAAGTGCCTGGACCAGCACCAGGGTACTGGGCACTTCCACAGCTGCACCTTCTTCTTGTTGAGGAGCAGAGGATTTCATGTGGATGGACCCTGGTGACCAGGGACAGGGCTGAAGGAACAGCTGGAGCTGTGCCAGGGAGGGTCAGGCTGGGTGTCAGGGAAAGGTTCTTGCCCCCGAGGGTGCTGGCACTGCCCAGGCTCCCCAGGGAATGGTCCCGGCCCCGAGGCTGCCAGAGCTCCAGGAGCGTTTGGCCAGCGCTGCCAGGGGTGCCCAGGGTGGGGGTGTTGGGGGGTCTGGGCAGGGCCAGGGGCTGGGCTGGGTGATCCTGGGGGTCCCTCCAGCTCAGGATATTCCATGGTTTTTCCTGTGATTCCCTTCTGCAGCAGTGCTGGCTCACAGAGAATTCCTTGAGAACCCCTCCACTTCATGGGCTTCAGCCTTCACCCCGAGGGCAAACTGTCCTTGTGGGGGCAAAGATAAAGCTGCCTTGAATGGAAAATCAAGAAAATCAGAAATGTGGGAATTCACTCTGCCAAGGAGAGGTTTGGACCAAGCATCTCTTGAGCCCATGTCTTATATTTCTTTTGAGTCCAGGGCTGTGTTTTATGTGGAAGTTGCAGGAGCTGATGCTGGGAAGTTTTGAAGAATGGATTTCCCAATTTTTAGTGCATCCTGCTGGGCAAGGAATGAATTCAGCAGAGCTGGTGCCGTGGTACTTTGGATCAGATGTGTTATGTGCCAGAGCAGCACCAGGACTTGTAGATGGTTAAATCAAAGACTGCATCCATGGGTCTAGAAACTGCAGTCCGGAGCCCAGGTCCCTCAAAAGCCTTGGTGCCAGCAGTTCCCAGGCTTTTCCTGCCTCTCTGGATGCCAGTCCAAGGAGGAGCAGCAGGAAGGGGAGGTCAGGGCTCGTGTCAGCAGTGGTGTGAGGGCAGAGTGAAGAGGGCAGCAGTCGACTACCTGTGCCAGCTTCCCTGCCGTGTTCCATGGAATCCCAGGATAGTCTGGCTTGGAAGGACATTAAAGCCCATCTCATTCCACCCCTCTGCCATGGATAGGGACACCTTTCACTCTTCCAGGTTGCTCCAAGCCCTATCAAGCCTGTCCTTAAGCATTTCCAGGGATGGGAATGTTTCTCAACTATGTTTCTTCACTTTCTCTACGAAATTATTGGATATATTCAGTATTACCCTGCACGCACTGTCCCCTGGCCACAGAGACAGGGATGGATCTTTGGTTTGCCCTGGGCCAGCAGTTTGGGTGTTCCTGTGGTTGGTGGTGCCAGTAGCAGTTGTCACGTTTCTCTAAGAGGTTTGGAAGATGACTTCCAACTGGAATTTTGGGGAGCTGACAGCTGTGTCACAGCAGCCACTCCAGAGCAGCTCGGATCCTGTCCATGGCCACCTTCTCCAGAAATCCTTACTGGGATTGTCTGGCTTACACAGGGTCTGAAAGCATGGGCATGTTCTCTGTGCTTTGGTGCTGTCCCATATCCCACTACAAAAGGCACTTTGGTGACCTGTGTGGCTATTCCAGGCAGGATCCCATGAAAGAGAAAGAGCTCCTTGTATCCAGAGTACACTGAACATCTCTGCCTGCAAAAATCCCTGGATAGTTTGACAAGTCGTGGGGAAGTGTTCATTGTGCAGGGCATTTATCTTTTTTCTTTTGTAAGTAACAGCACCAAAATCTGTTTTATCAGGCAGAAAAGGAAAGCTGCTCCCCAGAGCTCTCAGCTGGGGCATTCAGCCTCTTATCTGAGTAAGCGAAATCCCAAATATCCAAACACAGGCAAGGCCAGGCAGCCTTTGGAGTGTCTGGGAAATGCAGAACAAAAGCCTCTTTGCACTCCCAATAAATTGGTCCCATAGGAATTTTGCTTTGAAATTCTAATTGACCCAGGGAAGAAAATTATTTCATGGACTTTGAACTCATTAAAAATCTCCATCATTCATCCACAGTTTATTCCTGACACTTAATCAAAAGCAATGTAATGATCTTTCTAACGAATATAATGTGATGTTGTTGGGAATGTGTCTACTCCCCAGTACACAGCACATTGTAGGAGTGCAAGGTGTTTATTAGCTTTTTTATTACAGTTACCAAGCACCTCTCAGGAGTTTCAGAAGTTTCCAGAATCAGGAGCAATTGTTTCGGCATCTTTTAATCACAGCTTTTTGTGGATTTGGGGAATTCCATCTCTCATGGAATTTCGTATCTTTAAAACCTTCTTTAATACGAATGAAAACTAAAATAAAGTGTCAAACCCCTGATTAAGAAAATCTAGAAGATATTTTTAAAACTCAAATTTGAGTGACCATCTTAAATCAGATTTGAGTGCGCAGATGTTAAATTACAGGGCGTTCACAGCACACCAGCAAACCCCCCAGAGGTGTCAGAAAGCCCCTGGAAGTTCAAGGAAGCTTTTTCTATTGTAGCACCCTGAATCCTCACCATCTTCAGGGAGAGAGAAGATGTTTTCACTCAGGAGAGTCCTTAGTGAGATAGAATTTGGGGGGGAAATCACATTTCCTTCTCAAACTTGGCAGACTTACAAGACCTTGTTTTTAAGTGCCTTCCGAGTGGGGGCTTCTCTCCTGGAACAAGTGATGTCAGATTTAGCCGAGGTCATGGTTGTGGACAGCCTGAGTCGTGCAGTACGCAGGGTTTTGGAGAAGTGTAATTCCTCCAGTCGAACTCCCAGGACATGTTTCACCCCAGATCACAATAATCTGCTGACCCTGAGATCACAGGGTGTTCTGGAGAAGGTGCTTAAAATACAGACCTGTGGTTTTCGCTCATCCTGCAAATCAAAGGATTTATAAATCATTTGGAAGTTTGTAAATCCGACCATTTCCATAGAAATTTCTTACTGAGCATTGTCACCTGGCAATGCTTTCCACAGAGTGAATAAAACCCAGTGAAGTCATCCTGGTGTTTCCTTAGGGACCAATCCTGCTGCACTGATGTTAATTATTAATCATAGTTAATTGTCTTCTGTAAAAGCAGGGCAGAACCTGGAGTTCCACGAGCAGCTGGTGCTGCTGTAGCTCGTGCAGGGCAGCTTTTGGTCTGGGTTCATGGACTTTCTCACAGAATTGTGCCAAATTCAGCCCGAGCTGAGCTCTTTCTGGGTAGGGGTGGATGTGTGTGAGTGTGGAACGTGAGTGGCTGCTGGTGGGGAGAGGCTGAGACCTGGTTTTTCTCACGTGCTGGGCCGGAAGGTTTTCTGCAGCTGCACTGTTTAGAAGCTCCCTGCACTCCTTGTACCTTCCCTGCTGTCTAAAAAGGGTCGTGCTCCTGCTAGAGTCTTACCCAGGAGGCTCTTGCAGGCCTCCGGGAGGAGTTCCCAGCCACTCATTTTTATGGAACTTGTTGTAGCTTACAGCTGAAATGCAGCAGCATGAGCAGCTCCCGGGTTTGCCAGGAGCAGGTTTGGAATACACACACTGTCCCAGTCTCATCCTTCTGTCCCGGGGTGATGTCCTCGGCCAAGGATGTCAAGGACACCAGGAGGGGCTTTTTCAAGTGGGTTAGTAACAGAGGGAGGAGTGAAGATGAGAAAAAAAGAGGTGGTTCCTGGAAACCCAGCCAGATCCCAGAGAGACTTCCAGCACCTGGTGACCCCGGGTGCAGGTGTGGGGTCACGGCCGCACCTTCCTGGGCATGGCAGAAGATCTCATCTCCGTTCCCTCAGCTGTGCCAGGACTCCAGCAGCACCTCACACACCAGTGAGAGTCAGCCCCAAATCCCCCCGGGGTCCCCGGACTCTGTCACCGTGGCTGTCGAGGTGGGGGAGCAGCCAGTGCACCCCAGAGGGTCCCGGTGTCCAAAAGAGAGACACGAGGATGGGGGAGGGCCTGGAGGAGAAGCCCTGTGAGGAGGGCACTTGGTCTGTTCAGACTCATCACAGTCTGCAGCTTCCATGGGAGGAGGAGGGGAAGACACTGATCTCTGCTCTGTGACAGGGACAGGAGCCAGGGAGCGGCTGGAGCTGTGCCAGGGAGGGTCAGGCTGGGTATCAGGGAAAGGTTCTTGCCCCCGAGGGTGCTGGCACTGCCCAGGCTCCCCAGGGAATGGTCCCGGCCCCGAGGCTGCCAGAGCTCCAGGAGCGTTTGGCCAGCGCTGCCAGGGGTGCCCAGGGTGGGGGTGTTGGGGGGTCTGGGCAGGGCCACTCCATGATCCCTGTGTGTCCCTCCCAGCTCAGGACATTCTGGGATTCTGGGATTCCATGTGTTTGCTTTGAGCCATCTGTTGGATTCCCTCCGTGTGACAGCTCTGGATCTCCACTGGCACTGCCCTGGAGGTGCCCTCAGGTGATGTGCCTGTCCCTGGAGGCTGTGGGGTCCCTGATGGACATACTCCACTGGGGAGCTCAGGAGAGACACCTGGGTGTATTCCTGTCGCCTTTCAAATCAAATAAAGGTGTTAAAGGCACTGTTTGCCTCTGATCCTCAAGCTGGGTTCCTGCGAGTGTATGTGCAGATGTGAGCCTGGAAACCAGGTCAGGAAATAAAAAATGACACTTTTTAAAGAAAAGAAAGTGTGTAAATCTCATAAAGTTTCCTTCCCCTACCCCTGCCTGTAAATCCTGCCAGTGCTGGGGAGCAGCAGGGCTCCTTTCCGGTGTCTAAGCTTCTCAAAATGATGAAAATCCCTCAGTGGCAAATCCTAAAATTATTGGGGCGGGGGGAGTGCGAGCGGCTGTGCAGATCCACAGTGTCATGTGCGGGGTCGGGAGGCACCAGGGTTCATTCTGCCTGGCAGGGGGTGTTGGATAGATGGATGTGCCCCAGCACCCCTGAGAGGAGGACAAGCCCAGCGTTAGTCACGGGGGCTGTGGATGCAGAGCTGCCTCTGCCATCCCAGCATTGGGAAGGTATTTCCTCCTGAGCACGGACACAAAGAGAAGGCTGACCTGAGGAATGCCTTTGGGCAAGTGGTTTGCTGCCCCTTGGAACACTGATGCCTGGCTTTGTGTTGTATTTCTTGTCTGGATGTCTTTACCCAGACAAATGGATTCATTTTGGGGCTTTGTGAGAGTGTGACTGGTTGAGCAGAGGAGCTGTGGAGGATGACAGGGCACAGATGAGCACTGGATCAGATTCAGGCTGGAGTTGGCTGTTCCAGAAGCAGATCCCCATCTGAGCCCTGCCAGCTTTCAGCCAGAGGAAGATTGTCCCCACAAAACCACTGTGTCCCTTTCAATAAAACTCCCTTTGTCTGATCCCATTCATCCTGGATAAAACCCCAGCCCAGTTACATTTCCTCCAAATGGAGACATTTCTCATACACACTCATCCCACTGCAAAGCAGCGTCATTATCCATGTGTGGTTGGGCACAAAACGCTCAGATATATTTTGAACATCTGACATTCTTCCAAGAATAAACAGTAGGAGAGTTGGAAAATGTTTGCAAACTTTTCCTTCCCACTTCCAAGCCTCCAGGGAGCAAGCAGAAGATAGTCCTTTCAGATGATAATGAAATTTTGTATTTTGAAAGGAAAGAAGTAACAAACAGAAACATTTCTCTCCCCAGCTGATGCTGTGACTTTGTCCCTTCATTCTGCCATCACGATCACTTTGTTCCTTTCATCTTGTTGAGAAGTTTGTCCTGTTGTCACCCTGGGTGGGTGGAGTGGCTGGACTGCTTTAAACAGAAGGTTATAAAGTTTATTCCAATCACTCCAGGGCCAAGTGAGTCCATACTGTGAGTCCACAGTGGAGGTGCCCAGGAGGGGAGTGGTGTGGAGTGAGAAGCACAGCTCTGGGCTGGGCTGGGGACACTGGGACAGGACCTGTCCTCTCTTTGTGCCTCATTTGCCATCTTGGCCTCACGTCCCTTATTCTGGCTCCCAAAATCACTGTAATCAACGACCAACAATAGACTGGAGTGTGAAAACTTTTAATTCAAACTGTAAAGAGGAAGCATTGCTGGACGTGTTCATCCGCCTCCTCAGTGGTGAGCAGAGAGGAAATTGGACTTACCATAATTTTATCATCATTTCTATGCGGGTGTGGCTCTTGGGGCCACAGTGGGCTTGGCAGTGCTGGGGAAGCCTTTGGACTCAATGATCTTAGAGGGCTTTTCCAAGCCAAATGATTCCATAATGAGGTTGGGTCTGGCCAGGGTGCTGGTGCTGGTGCAGGTGCCGGTGGCTGTGCATTCCAAAGTGGAGCATCTGGGCTGTTCCCATGGTTTCACCACTTTGGGATCAGGTTGCAGGAGTCAAAGCAAGCCCTTGGAGAAATAAATCAGGGCTGCTGTGGGAAGGGATTATTAAGCATTATTTTGCTATCATTGCTGCTGCTTGTCTGGTTCCTGTAGCTGCTGCAGGGTGGGAATGAGCAGCAGCCCGGGGTGGCACCGGCAGGCTGGGTGTGCTACCCCTGGAACCACCCGTGGGAAGAGCCACAGGCTCTGTGCCAAAACCCCAGCCACGATCCCACTCCTTTTCCAGCCCCTAAGGGATGTGTGCGTGCAGGTGTCACCCCACTGGAGGACAGTGACCTCAGCCTGTGGTAGTGGAGGGAAAACCAGAGCAGCTGGGTCAAGTCTGTGTCTCATGGATCTCAAGTCAGTCCTTTATTCATTTCATTCCATTGAGCATGGAATCATACTGTGGAATCCCAGAGTGGTTTGGGTTGGAAGGGACCTTAAATGCCATCCCATTCCATCCCCTGCCTTGGGCAGGGACACCTTCCACTATTCCGAGTTACTCCAAGCCCTGCCTGGCCTGGGACACTGCCAGGGATCCAGGGGCAGCCACAGCTTCTCTGGGCACCCTGTGCCAGGGGCTCCCCACCCTCCCAAGGACGTCTAACACTTAATCTCTCAGTTTAAAACTGCTCCCCTGTGCCCTATCACTCTCTGCCTGTGTAAAAAATTGCTCACTGGAAGGGGCTCTGAGCTCTCCCTGGAGCCTTCTCATCTCCAGGTGAACACCCCCAGCTCTCCCAGCCTGGCTCAGAGCAGAGGGGTTCCAGCTCTTGGAGCATCTCTGTGGCCTCCTCTGGACTCACTCCAGCAGCTCCATTTCCTTGTCCCCTGGACCTGGACACAGTGGGGTCTCACAAGAGGAGACCCAGCTACAGCCCTTGGGTGTAACTCAATGCTTTAGGCTGTTTCGGCCTTGGAAGAGTTTTGTCCAAGATTCTGGCTGGGATCTTGGGGAGATCTGAGCCAGGTTTTGGAAGCAGGATCCTTTAATCCAGCAGTAAACGGTGCATGCCTGCTGCAGGTGGTGTCTAACTCGAGAGAGAAAGATCCCCTCACTGCTTATTTACCTCTGTCAGAGCTTATGAAAGAAAAATAAATGCCGTGGGATTAGTCCCCTAATGAATAGACCCATGTGTGCATGCATGTAGTGCAGCATCTTACAAGTCCATCTCAGTAGTTTCTAGGCTTGAGAATGAAAGTTATAATGAGGAAAATATTGATTTCCCATAAAAGGGCTTTAATCAAATGCCCTGACACCCCAAGGGGGACAGAGCTCTGCTACAACACCAAATTGCACTTCATCCACCATCTATTTCTCAAACTCTGTATAAATGAGCCTGCCCAGTGGATATATGAGAGTTCCCAGATGTCGTACATCACAGGAACAGGGAGAGCTCTGAGGAGAGCCAGTGCTGCCTGGCTCAGGAAGGGAATGGTCTGGCAAACCCACTGGGGGGCTGTGGGCACAGCAGGCTTGTTCTTCCCCTGGGCAGGACCTGCAGCCAGACGGGGTCTAATAGAGGGGTGTTTGCTCAGGACTTCAGAGTCCTGATAGCCCTGTTTGTCCCTCAGTGAGGGTATTTGTTTTTCCTTTGGGGCTCTGAGGTCTCCCTGGAGCCTCCTCCCCTCCAGGTGAACACCCCCGGTTCTCCAGCCTGGCTCCAGAGCAGAGGGGCTCCAGCTCTCAGGGCATGTCTGTGATCTCCTCCGGACTCTCTCCAGCAATTCCACATCGTTCTGATGGTGAGGACCCCAGAACTTGGAATTAAAAAACCTATCTGGGTCTGGGGTTTGCTCTGTGCCAACAGAGGGGCAGAAGGAAGTTCACTGCTGCTCAGATCAGCAGACTTGAAAGGAACTTCGAGGTGTTGACCCCAAGGTTCACACTTCTCTTGAGGAAAATAACAGAGCAATGGAGACCCAGATGAAAGCTTTGCCTTCAGGAGCCAGTTCAGGCATTTCTGGGAGCCAGTCAGTCTCAGCAACTTGCATGAATAGCTTTAGTTTTCATTGCTTCCATATTTCCTCCCCACCATCCTCTTCTGCCTCACCTCACCCTACAGTTGGGAAGTTCTTTATTTATGTTCTGGCTTAAATCAAATTGCCTTGGCTTTGTATCAGGGAGCCAGGAAATATTAGCACCAGGGAATCAGTATTCTGGAGGTGCATTGCATTGCTTCCTGAGTGCTTATTTATCCATCCTGGAGGAGGGGAGGCTGTGCAACGTGTGTGCCTCGTTGTCCTGCCAGGAGCATCTTCCCTGCCCAATATCTCCCTGCAAATGGGGCTGGGTGCCAGGGTTCTTCCAGGAGTTATCTGAACCACTGTTGATTTGATTAGAGCAGTTTGTCCTTCCCTGCCACACATAATTCCTGTGATGATGGCTCATTTTTCTTGGCTGTAAGTGGAATTGCAGCAAACAGATCAGTTGTCTGGCTCTCCCCCGCTGATGGATCGCGCCGCTTCCTCGCAGTGCCCGCGCCCACTGCCTGCGCTCCTCTGCTCCACAAGAAATACTTCCCTCTGCCCAGTGCTCTGTAAATCTCACCCGGAGCCTGGGAAGTTTGGGAAGTGCTCAAGTCACAGTGTCCCGGATACTGGAGCCTCCTCTCCGAATCACCAGCTTTTCTGTGCTCAGGCTGGGGAAGGCTGAGCCCCGCTGGCTCCAGGCGGGATCCGTGGGCACACCCTGGGCACGCAGAGGGGCAGAGAGGCACAGAAGCCACCCCTGTGGGCCCCAGGGCCACCAGCAACTCCTCTGGGGCAGCCAGAGGCTGCTCGGAAAGCGAGGGAATCCCAGAACAGTTTAGTTTGGAAAAGCCCTCTGAGAGCAGGGAGTCCAACCATTCCCAGCACTGCCAAGGCCACCGCTGACCCACGTCCCTTTTGCATGTACATGTCATCCACAGGGCTTTTGAGCACCTCCAGGGATGGGGACTCCACCACTGCCCTGGGCAGCCTGTCCAGTGCTTGACCACCCTTTCAGTGATGAAATTTTCTCTAATCTGAAACCTAAATTTTCCCTGGCCCAGCCTGAGGCCGTTCCCTCTCCTCCTGTCCCTGTTCCTGGGAGCAGAGCCCGACCCCCCCTCACTGCCCCTCCTGGCAGGAGCTGTGCAGAACCACAAGGGCCCCCTGAGCCTCCTTTGCTCCAGGCTGAGCCCCTTTCCCAGCTCCCTCAGCTGCTCCTGGGGCTCCAGCCCCTTCCCCAGCTCCGTTCCCTTCCCTGGACACTCCAGCCCCTCAATGTCTTTGTCATGAGGGGCCCAAAAAGTGACCCCAGGATGGAGTAGAGAGAAGTGACCAGTGCCCTGGTCCTACTGGCCACACTGTGGCTGATAAATTGGTGACAACCCCAGAAATAAATCAGGAGCAAATTACAGAAAGCAGCAAGGTCCACCTCCAAAATTAGGGAATGAAGGAGAACCGTATCAAGAGCACTCTAGGGTGTGATTACAGTGATTATTGATTTTTCTGCAGGAGTGTACCACGGACCAGATCAGGAAGTACAGCCCCTCTCTGCAAGGCACAGAGCAAGTGATCTGAGGGACAAACTGGCTCCAAAGACCTTATGATCATGGTCAGGCTATTGGGACCTGGAAACCCCAGTGGAGCATCCTTGCTTCCCACCTTCTCGACTTAATGGGGGGATTTTGGAATTTAATTGAGGCACCGGAAACTACTGAATTCCATTAAGAGTCCTGATCTGCCTGAATTTAACTTTGCACAGGGGTTTGGAAGTATAAGTAGGTTAACAGGTTTAATACTCCAGTTCATACCCTCTGGCGTGGCCCTGGTTTTGTTGTGGTTTATGGCATTGCAGGGGAGGCTGAACTACATAAAAATGTGTGTCAGAATTTACACTCTCAGACTGTCAACCATTCACAAGTGTCACAAGGTTAATTATAGAGGAACTTCTCACTTTCTCCTTCCCTTCAGATGTCACGTTTACTCCCTACTCTGCACTGAAGTCTGGACTTTGGGTGGATTTTACGAGCAGAGATAATGTGAGACTCGAGAATAATGTGGGACTCCAGCTCTGCTCTGCTCTGTGAGAGATAAGATATATCAAAAATCATCCAAAATGACTTTTTGCCTGGCCATTACACACCACCCCTTCTCCTCCTGGCACCCTTGGGACCCCGGGCAGAGGAGCCCCTGGCATAAGTGACCCCCTGTGAGGGTGGGCAGGCCCTGGCTCAGGGTGCCCATAGAAGCTGTGGCTGCTCCTGGATCCTTGGAAGTGTCCAAGGCCAGCTTGGACAGGGCTTGGAGCACAAGCACCCTGGGATAGTGGAAGGTGTCCCTGCCCATGGCGGGTGGTGGGACTGGATGAGCTTTGAGGTGCATTGCACCCAAACCATGCTGGAATGCTGTGGTAAGTGAAGTGGAAGCAGAGCAGATGCCTCCAGAGGCAGGGGCCCCTCCAAACTGTCCAGCACCCAGGGGTCTCACTGTGAGTCCTTTTCATGCTGGGGTCTCAGAGGGTTTCTGGCTATGGTGCAGCTGTGCACAGTCATGGTGGGCATTTGGAGATGGTCTCTACAAACCCACAAAGATGGTGAAGGGCCTGGAAGGGCCATAGGAGGAGTGGCTGAGGGCACTCGGTTTGTCCAGCCTGGAGCAGAGGAGTCTGAGGGGCTGCAGCTCCAACCTCCCTGTGACAGGGACAGGAGCCAGGGAACGGCTGGAGCTGTGCCAGGGAGGGTCAGGCTGGGTATCAGGGAAAGGTTCTTTCCCCCGAGGGTGCTGGCACTGCCCAGGCTCCCCAGGGAATGGTCCCGGCCCCGAGGCTGCCAGAGCTCCAGGAGCGTTTGGCCAGCGCTGCCAGGGGTGCCCAGGGTGGGGGTGTTGGGGGGCCTGGGCAGGGCCAGGGGCTGGGCTGGGTGATCCTGGGGGTCCCTCCAGCTCAGGAGATTCTGTGATTTTATGAGAATGGGGCTTTCACCGCAGGCACACACTGCCTGGATTCCTGGTGTTACAGAATTACCTGGGATACCCAAGTCAGTAGGGTCTGAGGATGGGGAAAACCATGCTTGAAAGGGCCAACACAGAAAGGAGCCTACCCTGGGAATTCTGCAGGAATTGCATTCATGGCCGAGGAGAAACCTGCAGAAACAGGCCTGGGGAACTTTTATCCATGTGTCTGGGAACTGTTAGCCAAAGTCAGGATCCTGCAGCCTCTGCAGCACACCCATCCTGCCCTTCCCTTTTCTCTGCCTGGGGAGAATGGAGAGGGAAGGACATATTCTAAATGTGTAAACCCTTCTTTGGAAGGCCTTCAAGAGCTCTTTCCACCCCTTCCTTCTTACAGGCTCAGTTAAACTTTGGTTTAGTCAGGGCTAAAAGGTGCTAAACTGGCCCAAGCTTCCAGTCAGTGTGGGAATAGCACAGCCCTCCCAGGGCAGGGATGGAGGTGAAAACAAGGAGGGAGCCCAGCAGGGCGTTGCCAGTGCTGAATTAAAACGCTGCCTGCATGTCTGTGAAAATAAAATATCTGCACTTTACTCCTCCTGCAAGTGCTCCACCGGGACGTTTTGGGAGTAGTGCTCAGCCTGCCCCAAAATACAGTTTTTAGTCAGTGAACTACTCATGTGGAAATGTGCTTCCCAACTCTGCTCTAGCAGTGCTTTATTCATTGTGTTCATAAACCCATGTCCTCTGCCCTCCTACCACCCCCTTCACCCTCCTCACCTCACTCGTAAACAAGAGATGAATTTTGTCTGCGCTGTATAAAATATACATTGGTACTTCCACATGGGATGGGCCAGCCATTTTACTGGTCAAATAACCTTCCCTCACAATAAAACCTTCCCGCCTTCCTGCGGGAGAAAATCCTCACTCCATTCATTTTTAAACATTCCTTGTAAATTAAGACCTTGGTATTTTCTAAAGCCCCTCGCTTCCCTGCCTCATCATTTATAAGCTTCTAATCCCTTTAATCTCTCTAGTCAGGAGGCTCCAGGCAGCAGGGAGCTTTGTAAAGGTGTGGAAATCTCCCCAAATTCCTGTGTAATGCCCTCCTGCTCTGCCCTGGCACCTTCCCCGACTGCGAGAGGGGGAGCACGGAAGGCACTGCCCAGAGGGTGGGATGATGATTTCATAAGCTGAAAGATGATTAAGAAGAAAGGGGTCTCTTTCTAAACCCTTTCCTCTCCCACCTTCTGGGAGTTTTACCCCTCTCCACCACGTTCTGGATGGACCATGCCCCTCTTTGTCTGGCACCAGCACAGGGCCAGGACGGTGCTGCTGAGCTGCCCTTGGCACAAGGAGTCACAAACTCCACGTGAGGAGCTCAAGGCACAACCTGTGCAGAGCTTCAAGGTGGCCAAATTTGAGCTTGGCTGAAGTTTTTCCACCTGCACCTATTTAATGCTTGTATTTATTTGCCCATCTCCTCCTCATCGAGCTTTTCCCAGAGGCTGTAACTGCTGATTTACAGAGAGTGGATAGTGCCATTGCCAGAGAAGTGTTGTTGGCCAGATGGACAACTAATGCTGAAGAGTAGAAATGAAATGTGATGGTGGCATGAATTGTGTCATCCATAGCTTATCCATGGAGCTTCTGCAGGAGTCCACTCAGTCCTTTGGTTTGACAGCATTAGATTCATAAAATCATGGAATGATTTGGGTTGGAAGGACCTTAAAGCCCATCTCATTCCACCCCTCTGCCATGGGCAGGGACAGCTTCCACTGTCCCAGGGTGCTCCAAGCCCCGTCCAGCCTGGCCTGGGACACTTCCAGGGATCCAGGGGCAGCCACAGCTTCCCTGGGCACCTTTCAAAGAGAGTGGAAAGTAGGTCCTGAACATCCTTTAAATGGGGAAACTTGTAGTTTAACAGCCAAAGGCTCATTAGGTATTTTAGATGAAGAGTTAAAACTACCACAAGCATTAGCAATGCAACTGGACCCCCTCCTTCTGCCAGGATGTCCTGGTGCTGGCAAAGGAAGAACTCCTCTGGATGTGAAACTGGAGGGAGGCAGCCCCATGTGCATGAGCTCTCATGTGTATGATAAATTGCTGAATAAATTTATTACGTCAAGTTATCCCTTAATCTGACCACCTGGATAAATCAGGCCCCGGGACTGCCCTGAATTCCACATTAAAGGAACACGTAAGAGGTGGCAGATTTTTTAGGAAGATTATCTGCCTTGCTTTAAAAGCAACAGAGGATCTGTCAGAGCAGGAAGCCTCTCAGGCTGATTACCCCCAGCGTTAAGTGTTTGTACCTGGTTCATAAGCTGACTTGGGCCTCATCCTCCAGCTGCTGGGGGTTGTCACGGCTCCGTTGTGGCACTTGCAGCTCTCAGCCAGGTCTCAGAGTGAACGTTCAGATCTCAGAGTGAAAACACGTGCCCCAAGTCAAACATCTTAAAGAAGCCTCAGTGTATCGATACCTCTTCATGTCTATAAACCCAGCTTGGGATCTTGCTGTAAAACACGGGCCCTCTAGGCTGGACAAGATCTATATTGGATGGATTCGTGGGGGGTGGTCTGCACTAATGACCCTACAGACCTTATCTGTAGCAGGTATCTCTGCCATCATTGGCATTTACAGGCTGCTTTTCAGAGGATTCACAGCCAGAGCAAACCTCCATGGCTTTGTCTTGAACCCACACAGCAACTCCCGTGGACTAGGGCACAGGGAGGTTAAAGATCAGAGTGAAAGAAAGAGAATTTTCCCATGTGAGGTGTCCCCATAGGTGCTCCAGAGAGGGAGGTTTTCATCTCCTTGTATGAATGCTCTTCATGCAGAGCCCTCCCAGTTTGAAATGTCCTCCTGAACTGGCAGCCAGCCACGGAGCCTGTGTGAAGGAGAGACAAGGAATTAAGTAACTCTGGAGAAGGTGACTGCAGGGATATTTCCTCCTCTCTGCTCAGGAGTGAGGGGTCCTCTGGGCAGGGAGGCAAACACAGCTATTAGGAGTTCTTCCCTCACCCTCTTCACTACTTTGGTTTTCAACAAAAAGAAAAAAAGAGCATTTTTAAAGTAAACACTCTTTTCTCTTTATTCCTGACATGTCTGAGGGACATGGGTTAGGGGTGAGTTTGGCAGTGCTGGGATAACAGCTGGACTCCGTGATCTTAGAGGATATTCCAACCCAAATAATCCTGAGATTCTGCAGTGTTTGGGGTACATTTGCTGTTCTCCACCTCAGAGGCATCATGGGAGTTGTGGCTGACAAAATCAAAGTTTCACAAAATCCGCTGGCACCAGAAGAAGCTGCTGGTCACCAGTGGCTTCCCAAGGCAGCCAGTAAACGGGTGCCAGTGCTGCCATTGCAGACCCCACCTGCAAAGAACCAAGCAGCTGTCACTAGCTGAACAAAACACAAGCCACGTGGATGGAGTGGGGTTAGGAAAACCCTTCAAAATGGAATTTTCTTCATTTTTTCTGTCTCTGGTGTTGGCAGTGTGCAGCAATGGGGTCTCAAGCAATAGCCACGTGTGGTATAGAGGTGTTGGCATGGCTCAGACTCTTGTATAAAACAGAAATGCACAACATTATAAAACCTCCTGCCTCTCCCAGAACCAGAGTGTGACCAGGAGTGTGGAAGGATTCATGGGTGTCATGGCTGTGGGTGCATCAGGGGGTGATTCCATGCTCAACAGTGGCTAAGTGGGAGATGAGGGAAAGGCTGAAATCCCACTACAGGGAAGCACAGAATTACATAAACCAGTTTAAATTCCCCGTTCAACTTCATCAGCTTCAGCTCATCACGGAGCCAGGGCTGGCCCCTGTTTGTGTGGAGGAGCAGGGCACAGTTCACAGCAGCTCATTTAGCACTTGCAGATGAGCACTCACCAGAGCAAATGAGTTTGGGTTGGCTGCTCGGGATTTATCCGTGAGGGTCAATCGCAGATGCCCTGGGGGAGTTCATCATCCATCACACTGGAACAAGCCCTGGGCACCCCAGAGCTGAGACTGAGCCTTCAGCACAGGTGGGAAACGCTCTGGAGCAGGAGCAGCGTGGGGTCTGCATTCCTGGGGGATGGAAATAACAGAGGTGAACTCATCCAAGCAGGGCAGGGGGAGCTCAAGGTTATGAAAATGAAATCATTCTTCTTCTGCTGCTTTCCCAATGACTGCTACTGTTAAAATGAATAGTTGTGGAGCAGCCGTGTCCAGACAGATCTGTTTCTGCTCACAGCTCTTTGTGACAGTCAAAGATGGCCTGCACAGGCAGGAAAGCAAACAGAGCTGGAAGTCACACTGGCTTGGGTGAGCCCCAAGGGGTCTGTGCATCAGTGGTGGAAGGCACAGTCCCAGGCAGCCAGGTTTGCTGATAAAAGCTCAGTTTTGCCTGGGTTAAATAGGAGAAATTAGGTTAACAGGATAAATTCCTGCCTGCTTCCATGTGAGGGTGAATGAAGGACAATGAGCTTTTGGGCATGAGGATGTCAGGCACACACGGGGCAGTCAAGGGCTGTTCTTTGTTGGCTCTGCTGCTGTCACAGGCAGGGCTTGGGTGTTGGCCACTGCCAGATGCAAGCCAGAGCTCCTGACACTGGTCTGGTCCATCGTGGCAGCCCCACAACTGCAGTGCTCTGCTGTGGCTCCCCAGGACACCTCAGAGGGCTCTGGGAGATGAAATTCTGGAGAGAAGCTTGTTCTCAGAGGTTTTAGTGGCAGGTTTTGTGCTGCAAGGTTTGCCATTGTGAGTGCTCCCTCCACCAGGCCCAACAAATGAAAGCCAAACAGGAAATGTCCATGGGCCATTACCCCCATCCCTGAGGAGATTGACTGTGATGAGGGCCAGATTGCCATTTAATGAGATCTAATTGATTTTATAAGCTGTTGTGTTAACAAGAAGTTCTCCGGTGTCCCCTGGCATCACCCAGGCAGTTTGACATGTGATGTGTGCCCTTCCCCAGCAGAACTGGGAGAGGCTGGGAGGCTCCAGCTTCGTGTCTGACCCCCACACTGGGGCTAGACCCTGGGGGAGGGTTAGAGAAGGGATCTGCAGAGATCTGGAGAGTTTCTACCTTCCTGCCAGGACTCAGGGGCCAGCAGCCCGTGGTGTTTGGGGCCTGATACGAGTGGGAGCAGGAGGGGAGCCTGCCTGGTGTGGGGAAGCTGCTCAGCATCCCCTGGGCAGGGCAGAGTTGAGCATCCCGTGTGGGTGAGGAGTTGCAGGGTCCCCACAGAGCCTGCCCTGCCCCGGCACGGAATTTTGGCTTTCCCAGGATGATCTGTGGGGAGCCACCTCCATCCCACAGCAGAGCCAGAAGGGTCCTGCACCCCCAGTGCTGTGTGCAGCACCAGCTGCTCTGTCAGCCAGCTCTCCACACTCCTCCTCATCATCAGGAGCAGCTTCCCTGGATGGGGGATGCTCCCAGTGCCCCAGCCCTCAGCTCCTGCTTGGGACATGCTCCATCCACCTCCCCAAAGCTGGGCCCAGGGCTTGGCTAACAGTGGTAAAGCCACATGTGCCTGGTCCCTGAGCCTGGGGCTGTGGCAGGGACCCACCAGCTCTGAGCAATGGTCCCAGCAGCTGGGAGGACATTTCTGTAGCTCTTTGTTTATGGATTCCGAGGGTCCCTGGTAATTGGAACGTGGCAACTCCTCACACATAACAGATGAGTGCTGCTGGAGAGGATCTGTCATTGCTTCGCTCCCCCCTACAGCAAGAAGGGCTCATAAGTCACAGCTGACAAATCTGTTGATGACTTTTAAACTTCATTTACAGAAAAGAATGACCATAATCAACAAACAGTGCTGGGCTACTAATCTTGCTGTTATTAAAAGGGGGTCTGTGTCTTCAGCCCCTTCTGTGGGAGCTGAATGCTGTCCCCAAGAAGGGCTGGCAGGGAGTGAAGGGGTGAAAGCAGCACCAGCAGAGAGTCCCAAGAGCCCTCCCAGCCCTGACCCTTCATCCTGGCAGGCATGTCTGGCATGCTGATGCTGATGGAGCATGAGGACAGCAGATGAGGTGCCTTGATCTCAGCTTTGGCCCAGAGCCCAGAGCTGACGTGGAGGGAGATCCCCAGACCATCAGTCCCCGAGGGGAGCACAGCACCCTCTGCAAAACCAGGCTTGGCTTTAGTCCTTGCATCCATGTACAGCTGGAGAGGCAAAGGCCAGTAGATGGGGAGCAGGATTTGTTACTTTTCAGGAGGAAAAGGAATGACTACCACCATAGGCCTTGCTGTAGTTGGCCCCTCAAGCAGCCGAGCCCCTCTCCAGGTCTCCCTGTCCCACCTGAGATGCTTTCCCTGGAGAGAAGGTCCAGGTTCCTCCCCAGTCTCTGTGGAGCCTCAGAGGTGGCATTTAGAGACAACCAAACCTCAGCAAATCCAACCAGCTATGAAGCAGGAGCCCCATCCCAGCCACTCCACAGAGATTTGTGTCTTAATTGTTCATGTCATTCTGCATATTGGAAGTGTCTGAAATACTTGTGAAAAGCAATCAGCTGGTAATTAACTCAGAGAGAAGAAAGGAGCGTGGCAAACCCCTCAGCTGGCAAAGGTTCTCCGTGGGGCTCCCTGAGGCTCTCATCCCGTGGCCGACCCCCTGCCACGAGCCCAGTCTCTGGGAGCAGCTGTGTGACTTTGGTGGTACCCGTGATGGGCAGTCCTTCAGCAGGTGGGAGGACAGTCAGGTGGTTTTCTCTGCAGCAGAACAGGGACAGGCATTTTGGAGGACCAGTCTGGTCTGGGTCCCTGGGACCCCTTTGATCTGGGTGGTGACTGTCCTGCTAGGCTCAGCTCAGGATTTTGCCAAGTCTCCTGGTAGCTGGGGCTGTGCTAAAATCCCCAGGGACAGGAAATCCCTGATTTCTGCTCAGTCACTCAGGAGGATCAGCCATAGCCCTCCTGGCTTGGCAGCGGTGACCTGGGGCATGAGCAGGACCAGTTTGGCTGGGAAGAGCAGCACTGGAGTGCTAAAGCAGCTGTGGCAGCACAGTGCAGGACCTCTGCTTAGGAGATAAGGTTAATGGTTGGACTTGGATGATCTTGGAGGTCTTTTTCAACCATAATAATTTAAGACACCAGTGGAGCTCAAAAAGGGGATTCCATCAGTTGAGCTCCACCTCCAGCAGCTCCTCCTCGGGAGCCAAGTGGCCCTGGAGGGGGTTAAATTAAATTAATTGGCAGCACAAAATGGGGGCCTTCCTGGAGACCAGATTTTCCCTCCAGTTCAGCATCTCCCTGTGGTCAGAGATCCACGTGTCCTTCCCACAGGAACCTGCATCGTGACCTGGGAAGGGGGGGCATGTGGCCCAGCCCTGGAGCCTGGGAGGGCTCCTGGACACGGCCAGAGGGGTTTGTGTGAGGAGGAGAGCCCTGGGCTCACGGATGGGGGCAGGGGATGCTGAAAGCAGCAGCAGCAATGCCAGTCCATTACCAGCTAAGAAACTTCCCAGAAACTTCCCTCAGCTTTCCCTTAAGTGAATCAATCATTTGCTGTTAAAACAACAGTTGGGCTGGTGGGGGAGTGTTCATTAAGGAACATCAGAACCCGTAGGAGTGGGGGAATGGAAACATTGTGTTTTTCTCTTAGGCTGGGAACGATAAAGAATAATTCTGTCTCTATTTGAGCAACAGGTGTCTGCTGAGGAAAGGCAGGAGCCTCCCTTGGGATGGAGAATGTAAAACCCCTCCCTCTAAATTATTATAATTTTGAAATTAAGGGGCTCTCAGGCAAAGATATGGGGATAGCAATAACAGTTCTTTATTAGGAGAATTAAAATAAAAATGCAGTAATACAAACAACAAAACCCCCTGACAGAGTCAGAATCCAAGCTGACACCCTGTGGCTCAGGGTGTTGCCAGCAGTCCAATTCAATGGTGGCTGCAGTCCTTCTGCAGTGGCAGAGGTGGTTCTGTTCAAGTGGTGATCCTGTAGAAAGGGTGGAGTTTTCTCTGAAGATCCAGTGGTGATGTAGATGGGCCTGATCTTCCTCTGGGAATCCAGTGGAGAAAAGCTGCTTGGTGTTCCAAATCTCCGACTTTTATCCAGGCAGGAAATGCTCGGCTCCTCCCCCTGGGTGGAGCATCTCCCAGTGGGATGATGGAATTTTCTCAGCCATGCAGTGAGACTCAGGGGGCCGTTCACAGAAGATCTCTCCCTGGATGGAGGATGGGTGGTGGAAGAGGTAAAGAAAACTGCCTCACCTGGTTTTTCAGAGCTGGCTGTGAACAGAGGGTTACCCCACCCCCAGCCCGGTTTCACCAGGTGGTGATGGAACACACCTGTACTGCTGGGAACATCCTCACTGCAGCCCGAGACAAATTCTCAAGAAATTAGTCATGGCTAGCCATTAATGAGCATCTCAGTAACACATAATGAGCTGGCTTCAGCTGCCTGCAAAAAAGGCCTTTAATTAGATTAGTGCATGTAGCATTGTCCAGTGCCTGGTAGGTAATCATCAGGTTTTGCACTGGTGGGATTACAGATGACATTCTATTTAATTGCTGTTTCCTTTTCATTTTCTTCCTATTTTCTTTCTTTTTTTTTCTTTTGAACATTCTTTCCTCCAAAGAATTTTGTTTGTGTTCCTGAACAGAACCTAAATGTTGTCCCTGGAATTCTGCATCTGAAAGGGCTGCCAGCCTGGGCTTATCTGATTCAATTGACCTTTAAAATTTATTTTGCTGCTGTCAAAAAGAATGTTAGTCTGTTCACGAGAGATTTCTGAGATGATTGGAAGCAGAGACTCCTGAAAGCTCCACTTGTTGCATATTCTGCAATCAAAGGATGCTCCTATTTGGGGAGGAAGGGCTTCTAGGAGAAAAGTGCCTTCATTTAAAATATATTTTCATGGAGAAAATGCTTTCAAAGACAAAACTTCAGCCTTGTCAAGCAGATAGAGATAGTGGCCACCTCATCCCTGGGAATATTCAAGGCCAGGTTGGACGGGGCTTGGAGCAGCCTGAGATAGTGGAAGGTGTCCCTGCCCATGGGGATGGAACAACTCAATCTTTAAAGGTCCCTTCCAACCCAAATTATTCCATGATTCTTTGGGGTAAAACACTGTCCAAAGGGGATGCAGATGAGCAGCTCTAGGGTGACCCCACCCCTGTGCAGCGAGTTGTGCAGCATTTGGGGGAGCCCCAGATGTGTGGAGACAAGGCAGGGTGAGGAGCAGGGGCTGCTTGGGCAGCTCTCACTGTCCAGCTCTAGGTCATCCTTTATCACGCTTATTAGGAAGGATTTAATGCTCTAATGAATAGAATTTTAAGCTTCTAAAGGCATAAATAATACATAGGACAGATGGTAACGAGCCACAGCTATAAACTGACCTTATAGACTTCGTGACTATTGTACCTTAAACAGATATTGATTATTTATGGTTCCGTTATGGACGATTTCAGAAATTTAAACCAGAGCCAGCTTTTCAGAGGATTGGCAGGATTTCTGCAGTTTGAAATGCCTTGTTTTAATTAAAAATTAAAACAGGAGGCTCTTTGCACAGCGGGGTGGAGAGCTGAAGGGAGACTGGGGATGGGGTGGGGGGCAGTTCTGTCCCCCGTGTCCGGGCACAGCCCTGCATCAGCCAGGAGTGAACCCGCATTTGTGGGGCCATCACTGCAAAGAAGAGGGGTCAGAGGAGCCTTTGGCACGGAGGCAGCGGCCCAGGTGCCGCCGGCCCGGGTGCCTGGTGCCGCCGTGCTGGAGCAGCCGCAGCCCGGGCTGCTCCCAGAGCGGATTCCCCGCGCCCCAGCCGTGCCAGGATCGGCGGCTGGAGCCGATCCATGCGGGGCCACGTCTGCCACGGGGCAGGCTGGATTATCGCCGTGTCAGGAAAATGAACCCACAAACACCGGAGGTTTATGTCCAAAGAGGAGACAGAGGAGTCCTTTCACTTTATTCGAATAAAGGGAGAGGCCATGGTGCAATCCCCTGGGGTCTCTCCAAGTTTTGGAGGACGCAGCCTCCTTTTTATCCCGATTTCCCGGCTGCATTTCCCTCTCTCTTTCCCCACTGGCTGAGGTACTTGAGAGGTTCAGACTTCCCGGAACGCCTGAAACCGAGGATTCCCCTCTAATGTACAACCCTCCCCTTTAATTTTTAATTCTTACAGAATTTAGGGGTTTTCTTCCATCTTACAATGTCTAATTTCATTTAACAGCAAACCTAGAGTTTATTTGCAAAAGCAAATATCTTTTTCCGTTCATCAATCAGTGGAATCCTTCCCATTGTTTCTTTTTTCTCCCAGTGCTGGTTTTATCTCCCAGCAGACCCAGGGCTGGTTTGTAAACACAAGCCCGCTATTCCCTCAGCTGCCGTGCTGCAGGACGGCCCCGGTGAGCCGCACCTGGCTCTTGGCTCTCCCCTCGTGCTTTCAGGCCGCCTTTGGGATGGTGCAGCCCCACCTGAGCGTGGGGAAGGGCAACGAGGGCAGCAGCCCCCCCTCGGCCACCCCCCCCGCCTGGAGCGGGCGGAGGGCTCGGCTTGTAGACGGGGATGGCAGCCGCAGCTGCCCGGGGTGTCCCGGTGCTTGCAGAGGCAGCAGTGTCTGGGATGTCCGGGGGGGTGGAGACACCGCTGTCCCCAGCCCCAGGAGTGACAGCTGCGGGTCAGCTGTGAGCAACATTTCGTTCTTCAGTGGGCTGAACCTGAGCCTGCCTGCTCAGGAGGGAGCCCGTGTCCTCGGGCGGGACGTGGGCCCCGCATTTCCAGGGGGTACCTGGGGGTCACTGGGGATGCACAGGGGCTGCAGGGCTGCGTTGGTGCCTTCTGCATCTCTGCTCCAGGCACACAGCCCTGATGGGGTGGGCTGGTCGTGGACAGGGGTAGGGGACAGCCAGGGGTCCCCAGCGGGGGCTTGGTGCACCTCCACAGGCCCAGGAGGTCAGGGGCTGCCACGGACAGAGCCTGAGCCTGGACAGGCAGGATGCTGATGGCCTCAAGCAGTGCCAGCAGGTTTAGCTTGGATGTTAGGGAAAATTTCCTCATGGAAAGGGTTGTTAAGCATTGGGACAGGCTGCCCAGGGCAGGGGTAGAGTCACCATCCCTGGAAGTGATAAAAAACCTAGGGCTGTGGCACTTGGGGATGTGGTTTAGGTGGTGCTGGGCCTGGTGGCGGCACTGGGTGGAAGCTTGGACCTGATGATCTCAGAGGTCTTTTCCAGCCTTACTGATTCCATGATGTGCAAGGTGGAGCCCTGGGAAGTGTTGGGAAAAATTCACAGGCCCTGTAGAAGGAGCCCCTTGTCCAGTGGGAGAGGGGACAGCCCAGAATGGCACTCGAGGGACCCGAGGACCTGCTCTGCCTGCAGTGAAAGGATCCTCCCTCACTGGGGTGTGCTTGGTTGCACTTAAAGGGGGAACAAGGTTTGCAAAGGAACCCCACAGCTTCACAGTCTGGCTCCTGCTGAGCTCATCTCCAGCTTTCCAGCCCTCCCAGCTCTCAGCACAGCAAATATTCCCCCAAAAGACAGCCCTGGGCCTGCAGAACCAATCTAATAATTGTGGTGGCTTTGTCTACCCCCATTTTTAATAACTTCCCAGTCCTTCAACACTCTTGTTTGGGAGGATTGAAGGTGTTTTCCCCAGAAAAGCCAAGCACTGGTTTCCTTCCACTTTATTCTGTTTATTGGAGCACACAGCAGGAGCAGGATCTTCCTGCTCTGTGGGGAGGGCTGAGCCCCGCAGGTTTGTGTGCAGGACTTGCTGGGGACTCAGGAGTTATTGAAAAGAGTGCAGGGTTTGCGTTGGTTATTAAACCAACGCTTCCGAGCTCGCCTCTCGTGTTTGGGGACTCGCCAGGAAATTACTCAGGGCTCTCCAGGGAGGAATGACTGGCACTGGAGGTGGCAGGGACCGTGCTTCCCGGGGCCTGCGCAGCTCTGTGCTGCCGATGGAGCTGGGCACGGCAATCCTCTGTCTCACAGCTGGCTGTGTTTCTTTTCAAAACTGCCTTTTTTCAGCCTGAAGAAAAAAAAAAAACAACCAGGAGCACAGGTTGGTGAGAGCAGCTGTGGCTGCCCCTGGATCCTTGGAAGTGTCCGAGGCCAGGCTGGACAGGTTGGAGCACTCTGGTATAGGGGAAGGTGTCCCTGCCCATGGTAAGGGGGTGGAACAGGATGATTTTTAAGGTTCTTTCCAACCCAACCATTCTGTGATTCTGTGATTCTCCTAAACCCCTCAGAGCCAAGGAGAAGCAGAAGCTTGATGGCTGCCCGAAGTGAGATCCTCCCTGTGGGACAGTTGTGCCAATTTGTTTGTTCTAGGGAATGTTAACTGCCCAGGCCTTCCCTAAAACTCACCTTTCTGGCTGCTTGCAAGAAAGTGCAAATCATTCCCTTGGTAGATTTTTGTCTTCCAATGTAACACTGCTGATTGAGACTTTAAGTTCATAGAAGCAGAAGGGTTTGGGCTGGAAGGACCTTAAAGCTCATCTCATTCCCACCCCTGCAATGGGTAGGGACACCTTCCTCTATCCCAGGCTGCTCCAAGCCCTGTCCAGCCTGGCCTTGGACACTCAGAGGGATCCAGGGGCAGCCACAGCTGCTCTGGGCACCCTGTGCCAGGGCCTGCCCACCCTCACAGGGAACATTTTCTTTCTAATATCTAACCGAAATGGACCCTCTTTCACTTTAAAACCATTCCCCTGTGTCCTGTCACAACAGACCCTACTCAGAGTTTTTTCCCCATGAAGTTCCAAAAATCTTCTGTGCTGCTCCCTTGCAAGTGGCAGGAAAGATGTTTGGATGTGGAAGGTTTGGGATGAAAGCAACAAGGGCAACCTCCAAAAAGCAGTGAGGTCAGGGCTGAGGTTTGCCCTGCACAGAGTACCTGGGATGGTTAAAAAGACCTGAACAAGGTGCACCCCACTCACACTGGACTTCCACAGGCCAGATCATCCATCCATGCTGGCAAGACACAGGTTGCTGGTGCTTTTGGTGCTTTTTCCAATACCCCAAATGCCAGATTTTCCCCAAACCTGGCAGGGACCAGCTTTGTCCCTGTGCCCCGTGCTGGAGGTCCCTGCAGGATGTCTGCGTTTGTCAAACCTCCAGGTTGGAAAAACGCGTGGCTGTGTTCCTGGGTGGAGACGTGGCAGGACAGAAAAGCCCAACTCCCTTCCCGTGAGCAAACTGATGAGAGGGGAGAAGAGCCCGGCTGCTGCCGTCACAGTGACACAAAGAGCTCCTGCAGGGGACAGGGGGCCTGGGTTTGCTTTCTGCTTTCCCTTCTCCTGCCGTGACAGTTCGTCACTCACCCGGGGCCCCTGGGGTTTGCAGCCACCTGGCTCTCAATTAGCCAGCTAATCTGAAAAACAAGGCACTGAGAGCAGGGAGGCGACAGCTTTTGAGCGCACCAGCGCCAGCCTTGGGCTGTTCCTGGGTGGAATAGCAGGATTTTTAAGGGATTCCTGCAGGTTGGCAGTAGCAGGGACAGTGTGTGCCATTGCTGCCAGGTGTGCTGTCACAGCAAGAGAGGAGAAGCAGAGGCAGGGAGAGGAGTTTATTGGCATTCATTCCTCTCCCAGCATGGAACAGGGGCATGTGCAGGTGGGCACAACCTGTCCTGGGGTGTGGAAGCTCACTGGGACCCTGGAGTGGTCCTCACCACCCCTTAGAAATGGCACAGGGGATCCTTGAATTTCTGGGGTGCAAGGCTCAGTTAATTCCTGTTGTATTTTCTTCTTACCTGGCAGTGGCACGCAGACGCCCCTGTGCCCATAGGGATGAACCTCTGGAGAATCTTGGGCAAATCCCGGGCTCCAGGGGTGCGTGGAGGGTCAGGTTGCAGGGATGGTGGTCAGAGGGTGCTGGAGAGCCCCTCTGGGTGCAGGTGGATGTCCCCAGATGCTCCTGGGGTCACCGTGGTGTGGCCCCACTGCTGTCCCCTGCAGACTCACAGGGTCTCTCCTGTGCAGAGGGGATGGCACAGGCAGGAGGGGGGGAAGGAAGGAAGCAAGGAAAGGGGGAAGGGAGTAGATTTAGATTAGATATTAGGAAGAAATTCTTCCCTGTGAGGGTGGGCAGGCCCTGGCACAGGGTGCCCACAGAAGCCGTGGCTGCCCCTGGATCCCTGGAAGTGTCCAAGGCCAGGTTGGATGGGGTTTGGAGCAGCCTGGGACAGTGGAAAGTGTCCCTGCCCATGTCAGGGGTGGAATGGGATGAGCTTTAAGGTCCCTTCCACCTCAAGTAATTCTGTGGTTCTAGGAAGGGTAGAAGGAAGGAAGGAGGTATGGAAGGAGAAATCTTACTCCTGGTGATCTCATCCTTAAGTCTCATTGTGTCTTTGAGGGCATTTGGGACTGGGAGTGCCACTGCAATATCTCTGGAGGCTTTGGTGAGGCTGGGGGCACACACCCCTCCACCCCAGACCTCTCCTGTCTGGACCTCAGTTTCCCTTGCAGAAAACAGGAATAATCCTTATACTTCATCCTCGATGTTCTCTGGGGTCCTGGAGGTGAAGAACCCCTTTACACATTCATTAATTCATGTCCAAGTATTATTCCTTGTTGCCTTTTGTCTTTTCTCTTTTCCAACTCTAGTCCATCTTGTGGCAGTTGTGGGATGGGGGATGAAAGGTGAAATCAGAGCTGTGGAAATGCACCTGCTGATGCCAGCAATGGTTATTGAAATTCCCAGGAATACGTGTGTGGATGTTTCTGACCAGACACGTCACCAAGTTGCTCTGCTCTGACTCAGCCCTGCTGGGTGTTCCATGGTGTATCCAAGCGATGGTGGCTGGAGAGGCCACTCCCGTCCCCAACTGTGGAGCCGTACTGTTTCCCAGCTGATGGCTGTGCTGGATTTCACCTGGACCCACATTCCCTGCTGGAATGCTGGGAGGGGGAGTATGAAATATTAACAGCCATGGTTAAAATGCCCTTTTCCAGTTGTTACAGTAAGGAGGCCAGTAAGTGGTGCCAAGTGACTGCTGTGTTTAAGAAGAAATCCCAAATGAGTGGGACAGAGGAGAGAGGGAGGCTGATTTCTCCAGGGGATGCCTGGCTCAGCAGCGGAGCGCCGTGCCCGGGCCTTGTGAGACCCCAGTGACGGGGCCACACCCTCCGAGCATTCCCCAGCCTTGGCCTTCCCTTGCCCCTGCTGCCAAATCCCTGCTGCCTGCCCGGGCAGGGCCAGCAGAGCGTGGGCAGATGGCCCTGGAGAGCTCCCATCTGCAGAGACGCCGGGGTCCCGCTGCCTCCCTCCCCAGCAGCGTGGCCATCACCTTGCCTGACCTTGGCTCGGCCATCTGGTGGCCCTGTCCCATCTTTCATCAGCCCAGGCCCGTCCCCTGCACGGACCTGCCGTGTCCCGAGGTGCCCCAGAACCGCTGGGAATTCCAGGGGATGAGCTCCCCGTCCGTCACTGGTCCCCGCAATGCGGGGCTGTTACCCATAGGTAACGGGGCGGAGGTTGCTCATCCCGTGTCCAGCTTCATGGGCCTGTTGGGACCCAGCCCCCCGGGTGGGCAGGAGAGGACGCAGCACAGGGAAGCAGCACAGCACGTGCTGGTCCAGCTGCAGGAGGCCTGGGGAAGGTCACAGGAGGAGGGTGCGAGGTGGGGATGGGCAGCAGGGACCTGGGAGAGGCACAGAATCCCCTTTTCCAGCCCCTTTCCGTGGCAGCCAAAATCTTCATCTTGGGAGATGCCATAAGAGATTTCCTTCTCCCAGTGAAGATCCATCTGGTACATTCCTGCCAACACTTCAGCTTCAGCCAGATCATTTTTATTAATAGCAAATCCACATGGGGAAGGGTCCATTGAAAGCTGCAGAGCTGGCTCATGTGGCACCTGCTGAGAGCCCATTGGAATCTGGGGGAAAACACAGTTATTTATACCCCCACCCTCCCCACATCCCACCTGAATCCTGCAGCCAGCCTGTTCCAGGCCAGGCACAGAGGCAGCTTAACCACATCCCTCCTACACAGGCTTAAGGACTCAGCCCCCGATGTAATTGGAGTTTGCAGCTGCAAACAGCTGGGCAGAGCTTCAGGCTCGTGTAAATAATACCTGACTGGGCTTATTAGTCCTTGGGGAGGCTTTGAGGTTTGCCTAATTTGGGTCTGGAGGGTGGCAGCAGTGAAGCTCTTCAGTGCTGGGGTGTGAAAGCAGAGACAGGGGTGTATTTGATGAGTGCTGTGTCTGATTTTGAGGAAGAGAACATTCCTCAGCAGTGCCTGCAGCAGGGCCAGACCTGGAAATGGTGTGGCAGAATTTGACTAAGCTACTTTTTTCTGTGGTAAAGTGACGTGGTTGGTGTCTGCCCTAACTGCAGGAAGGCTTTGGACACGGTCCTGCCACGTCCTGGCATCCAGGTGGGATAGAGCCCCAGGGCAGTGCAAGCTGGATGGTGGGTTCCAGGGGTGGGGAGAAGGGCTCTGACTCTGCCCAGGGACCCAGGGAATTTCTCTGAGGTCTGCAGGAAAGGAGGGCTCTGGGTGGGTAGAAAATGGGTTGGAGGCTTGCCCAGACTCCACCAGATGAGGATGGAAAAGTGAGAGTGCATCCTGTAAGAGGGGAAACACCAAGGGTGTCCCCGTGGCATGGCTTGGGATGGGGGAAAGAGGAGGGCAGGCTGCAGACTCCGGGAGTCACCGGGTGTAAAGCCACGTGCTGGAGTCACGGTGTGACATTGCTGAATCCCCAGGGAAGGGAGGGTTCTCAGCAGCTCTGATGTGTCCTCGGGGCAGCAAGGCCACCCAGGGCCACCTGGCTGCAGACACCCCACAGGTGTGCAGGCTCTCTGAAGGTCCTGAACAGCCTCAGTCACTCCCAGCACACTCAGGATGGACATTCCCTGGGCACTGGCCAACCTCAGGATAGAGATTCCCTGGGCACTGGCCACCCTGGAGCAGCCTCCAGCTGGGCTTGGTGTAGATACTTGGGATTTCTGTGAAATGAGTCCTTGAGGCTTAAGCTGGGGACCCAGAGTGACCAAGGAGCTGGAAAAAGCCTCCATTTCTCTTCATCTGCACCAGTTTCCTTTGGGAACCTCTTCCAGGTGGCACTGCAAAAATTAGTTCAAATAGAGAGCATTAAACAAGGGCTGATCCAGGGGTGGAAGCTGGAGCACCACTTGCCAAAAGTTGAGAATTGAATTCACTTAGATTCCTTTAAAAGTCCTGTCCTTTATCCCAGTGTTTTTAGGAAAACTCTGCTGCCAGGAACTGGTTTTAAAGTAATTAAACAAAAGTCTCTGGCTCTTTTAATCTGTAAGTGTGAAAGGGAAAATACAACGAGCCAGACTCAGACAAAGTCTAACTTAGTGGGTTTGGTTTTTTTTTCCTCCAATGATTGGATTTAGCAGGAAGATTATTTCCAGCCTCTGTGGCAGGTTAATGGAGTTGCAGGGTTTGGAGCCAGAGGAGATTTATTGTGGAGCCACATCCTCACAGAGAGGCTCAGACTTGCCAGGTGTCTCCTGTGCTCTGTGTGGTCTGGCTTTAAATGGTGAAGGGGGTGGAGTGTCCAGCTCTTTGTGCTCCCAGGTGGGAAGGTGCAGGTGTGCCCTGGCAGCTGGGCACGGAGCCCATTGCTGGGGGATTGTCCCAGCATCCTGTGGCTCCTGGCTCAGGCTGCAAACACCCTCTGCCTGTGGGGATGGGGCAGTCTCCTCCCGTGTCCCTGTCCTCTGGAATTTCAGATCCTGGGATTTGGAGCAGTGCTGATGAGCCCTAACAGCGACGCCTGTCTGGCACCCTCGGGCAGAGTGGGACTGTGGCAGGAGCAGATCCCGAGGGATTGGGAGCTCAGAAAGGAAAACATCCATCCCCTGAGGAGCCAGAACAGGGCTCCCCTGGCAAAGGGTGAGGTGGTGTGATGATGTTCTCCCCTCTAGCAGAGGAGAGAGAAGCAACCAGAGATTTCATGTCCTGTGGGCAATCTCTGTGCAGGAGAGCACAAGGAAGAAGCAGGGCTGGGGTTTTGGAAAGTCTTGGATGCACCCCCAAAATATTGTGGCTTTTTGCAGGCTCAGCCTGCCAGGGCAGGAGTAGGAACAGGAAAGGGAACTCAGCAGTGCAGGCAGGCAGCTGCCACTGTCCCCACCTCGGACCAGGCTGTTCAGACTTGGGCTTGGAGCCCCAAGAGCCAAAACCCCAAAGCCAAGCAGTACCAGGGCAGGTGCTGGGGACCACCAGGCAGGGGACACCAGGCCCTGTGGTAGCAGGGCCAGGCTTGGGCACCTCCAAAAGTTGTGGACACCCTGGCAGTGTTGCCCTTGGGAGTGGGAACACCTGTGGTTGCTGCTGGAAGGGGCTGGGGAACAGCAGCAGCTCAGTGTGCATCACAAACCACCTTGCACAGCTCCCGGGGAAATCCCACACCCTGTGTGTGCAGCACAGCAGGGATCCCAAAGCATCCCTTGGGTCTGGAAGGTGGAAATCAAGCTGGTCTCTCTGGACAGCTGTGGGTTTTGCTGGAGTTTGAGCAGACAGGCCACACTGCCTTGGATTTCACAGGTTTCCAGCCCTGTCCCTCGTGCTCAGAGGGCGAACCTGTTCCCAGTGTGTGCCCACGAGCTCCCTGAGGCACGAAGGGGGATCCTGCCTTGGGGCCACGGGAAGGGGCTTGGAGTGGCTCCCAGCTGTTGTGATGGTGATTTCCGAGCTAACAGTGACACCTCCTGTTTGCACAAAATCCAGCCCAAAACCCGGCGTGCAGGCAGTGCAGTGCAGGTGCCAGCAGGAGCATAAGGGCTGATCACTGCTTAAATCTCTTCATTTATATCAGAAATCCCAAGTCCCCTTCCAGGCACAAGTGTAGCCCCACAGGCACGAACCCATCCCTGTGCATGGTGAGGACTGGGCTGGGCTGAAAGGTGTTGGCAGGGGAAAGCCTGGAAACGTGGGCAGGAACCAAGGTGCTGGATGCAGACTGCTTCAAAAAGAGTTCTTTGAATTGTGATTTAGCATAGAAAGGTAAAAGCTTTGATATGACAGCATTAAAGCTTTTACTTAGATGTGAAATGGATTTAAATCTTAGTTTCTCCCTTAAAAGCAGCCTCAGAATCACAGAATACCCCGAGTTGGAAGGGACCCACAAGCATCATTAAAGTTCAGCTCCTGGCCCTGCACAGAACCAATCAGGTGTCAGTCTCATCAATTAATTTCTAGCAAGAATTTAGGATCGACTGTCTCCCAGCACCCAGGGGCTCCTGGAGATGGGATCTGCCCCACTGTGACCAGTTGCTTCCTCCACTGAGAGATTTGTCCCCCCCACCCGTTTTTCTGTGAATTCCTTTGCCCACCCTCCTGACTGCCCACCTGTCCTTGCAGGCATCCAAGATGTCCTTGAAGGTGCAGACGAGCAACATCACCAACAAGAACGACCCTAAGTCCATCAACTCGCGCGTGTTCATCGGCAACCTCAACACGGCGGTGGTGAAGAAGTCGGATGTGGAGACCATCTTCTCCAAGTACGGGCGCGTGGTCGGCTGCTCCGTGCACAAGGGCTACGCCTTCGTGCAGTACTCCAACGAGAGGCACGCGCGCGCCGCCGTGCTGGGCGAGAACGGCCGCGTGCTGGCCGGCCAGACCCTGGGTGAGTCCGCCGCCCGCCAGGCCGTGCCGGCTGGGCTGTCCCGGGGCCTTTTCGCCCGGTTTGGAAAG
>WAAG01089288.1:0-10684 GCA_013390105.1 Tichodroma muraria
AGAGTGTTTTGCAATATCAGCACTGTTCATTAACTTCATCATGGCTCTGGGATTTCCTCTAATATCATGTTTACAAGACCTGTATTTAAAAAAATAGATTATACCAGTCTAAAAAGACAGGAAATTGACTGATAACTCTTTCTGAAAGGGAAAACAGTTTAGAGCTCTTCAGCTTTTTTTTTTTGTAAACACTTTAGTATTAACTACAATGCCACTACTGAAAATTTGCACACATCTCGACAAAGCAGAGTCCATAGCTGAACCCTTACAACTCAACACCAAATTCAGGAAACATCCACCCAAACTCAGGCATTTCAGAGTCTTCCTCCTCAGCCCCAAACAACTGACTGCTCCTTCAACATATCTTTACTTGAACCATGTCACTCACAGAGAGTCTGCCAGATTCTTTTTTAAGCAAGCACCACATAATGAAGTTCCTGTCCTAACACCAAGATTCTCGGAATTCAAATCTTACCTCTGAAATTCAGAAGCTAAGTGTTGTGCTAGAGCTTCTGTGAAGCAAACTCCACCAATGCTGTCATCTGTGTTTGTAGCGAGTACACGATATATTCCACTGTTTACTTCTATGACTGTGATAGAAAGTGATGTTCCACCCAGTTTATAAACCAGCACGTTGCTGCCACATTAAAAAAATTTTGGAAGTAGCATTAACTTTGACACACTGTCAAAAGATTAATTACCACCATGTATTGAAGGTTTTAATCAGACAAGAAGCATATGAGAATGGTAAAGAAACACCAAACAAGAAGAACAAAAAAGTCCATGCTGACAGCAGTCTTTGCTATTTTGAAAGTGAGTTATCTGTATATTCATAAAGTCAATCAGATGCACCTACTGAACCCAGGTCTGCTTTAGTTCTTCCAGCCCATGTAAAATGATCCCCTCTCCCACAATTAAAACCAGCTATGCCAAATTAAGTTTAAAAAGGAATGCATTTTTCTTCAAGCCAATCAGCTTACTAAACAGAAAGTTGGAAACTGGGGACAAATCTTTAAAGACAATTCTCAAAATATAAAGACCAAAACAAAGGTATTTAATACACTACAAAATTACAACTCCTAAATGGTTATTGTCTTGAGAGAAAAAAGCAAAACAAGCCTCATGCTAAAGTAACAAACCATTCCCTCATTTAAGATTTCTCAGGATTTAAGTAAAAAACAGTAGCTTAAAAAGAAGTAAAATTCTAGGATTTTACCTTTTCCCAGTGGGTGAATCTTGGCCAATTCCATAAGCGAGGAGAGCTGCAGATGGTTCATGAATTAACCTCATAACATTGAACCCAGCAGCTGCAGCTGCTTCCCTGCAATGAGCCATAACAGCATTACATTTTACTTTAATGACCTCACTACAGTCACACACTATTAAGATTTCACCTGAACTACATTTGCCTCCTAATCAGACCTTGTTTATAGCATTGTATTAGCAAAACTGAGTGACTGGAAAAGAAAAGTACCAAGAAGGTCAGCTGCTACTGTGCTCTTCAAATAATTGGATCTGCTGTGTGCTCATTGTCAAAGCAAACACTGGTCTATCAGACTACACAGCTTATAAAAACTGCAAAATACCCCGCATCAACACCCCACCCTAAATCAGACTTGGTAACTTACCTTCAGGGGTGGCATTAAAACTCCTTGATACATTATTTCAACAGGTAACAAAATCAATTTACCATGACTCACTTCCAACATTTAACTTACATGTTTTCTTGCACTTTAGTAATGCTGGGAATAGCCCACAACTTTGTTTTCTCCACTTTGAAGTCATACCACAGCAACAGAATGTTTCATTACAGACAGGGCTCCCTGTTTTCTGACCAACTTTTAGGGGTACTTTACTTGTTTCTTTCGTGACAGTTAGATGTTAGGGCTTCTACGTATCAGAAAGCAAGAAATAGATGCTGCCATTTATGCTCAGCTTTAAGCATGCTTATGTTTTCCTACTGAGGAACTGTTAGAGCAAAAATGTTTCCAAAGAGAATTTCCACGTAGAAAACTGGTATATATTCCATATCTGCACTCTGACAAAGCAGACCTCAAGAGGCCACGTAGCACCACTTTGGGGAGTATGAAGGGCAGGGAGGGGAAATTATGAAGGAGGGGGAGAAACTATTTGCATTTCAAAGGGGTCACTGAAGATTCTGATCTGAAATGAGGTTCTATCCTCGATGAAATCGAAATTTCCTCTCACTTCAGTGATTCAGAATTTCCTTTTGGTCACTCCAGCAAATTCCATTAGAAGTTTCTCAACTCAGGACTTAATCTCCTGCTTTCATATTTTCCCAGTTTAAATAACATCCCAGTATCTTGACTGACGGTCACAAGTCGAAGTCCAGCAGCAGAATTCCCACGGCTGAACTTCCAGCTCACGTGCTTTAGGCAAATAAAATAACAGAAAAACCTCAATGATCTTACCCAAGGGCATTTTTCTGATTCTCTCCAAAATCAAATGGTACAGTGACAACAACATCATTCACATCTGAACCCAGTGCAGACTGGGCAGTCTCTGTTTAGAAACACAGGCAGAGCATGGTGAGTAAAAGCAATAAAGAAAAAATATATGACATCTTAAAAATAAAAGAACAGCTTAAAAAGCTAAAATGTGTTATGAATTTAATTATTATATACCTTTCATTTTACTGAAAATTAGTTTTGCCACATCTTCTGGATTAATAAGTTTGTTATCTATTTCATACTGAAGCTTTCCATTCTTTTCAATTACCTGTAAGCAAAACCAACATAATTTGTTAGATAGTAATTTGATTAATAACAAAAAGCAATGTTTAATTTAGGCTCTGTTTAAAGTAAAAAGCACTGGACTGTGTAAACACTCTCTGTATTAGTATTCTACTACAAGAGAATAAACGCTTTCAAGATGCTTATCAAAGATCACAAAAAGACTTGTAGCATATGACAGATACAACAGGGACATTTAAGAACTTAAGGAGTCTAGACTTTGCCTTTCCATTAAGTTTTCCTGAGTACAAAAGCAATGTTTAGAACAAAAGTATACTCCCGGTTATATTCCATAAGAAAAACCCCAGCTATTTATAAAATCACAGCAATAGGAACAGTCAAAACCCAGGGAAAAGCTCACGCCTTTGTTATGAATGTATTTTACAGGATAATTTTTCTCCCGTTTTGCAAAATTTTCTAGCAACAAGGACAGTATCATGGAAATTAAATACGGAGATTAAATCAAGTGGTTAAAGATGTTAATCACAAGGTGCTGCAACTTGAGTATCTTCTACCAGCTTTAAAAAAACCACAATGCTACTACCTAAATATATTAGGATTCATCCCATTACAGAATAGCCAAGAGATACAAAATTTTCTATTGGAATTAACAATACTATGCTGGCAGACCCCAGACCATGGTTATCTACTGGATAAAAACCACAAACGTTCCACACAGCAACAGAAGGACATCAAAGGCTGAGAGCTGATCACTACAGAACATGGACAAGGTGCGGCCCAAACAATGACAAGAAAAGCATAAAATTATACAAATCATCATACTCACAGAGCATTTGCTTTCTGCAATATATTTCTTTGCCTGAGGGTCACCAGAGCTGTCCGTAAAAATTCAAAGTAACAAAATAAATCACGCGTTCACGGTTAACTGCACAAATGCATCTTGCTGACATTCCTTTTAACATTTCCAACACATCAAGCTATACTTGAACCAAAAATTCCTGTTTTCACCCTACAGGCACATTTACACATTTGTATTTTTTATACATTCTACATTTATAGAGTAGAAGAAAACCCAACAGTTCTGACTGGTGGCATCTTACATTCCCGTTTCCCAAAACTTATGATTGAAAAAATACCTCTTACTTATAGAAAAAGAAAACCAAAATCCAACACACTGTTTAAACCTGCTATCCCCCACACTTGCTGGCTCCTGTCAATGAAAGGGCTGTAACACACAGCTGGGTCATCACAAATATTTTGTCACATCTCTGAAGTTAACTCCAACCCAAGAGGTTTAGTTCTACTGCCACTGCAATTGCCAGCACAAATTATCATAGTTCCACTAACAGGAATCACAACAGGCACTAATCAAAAGTTTCATTATTGCAATAAAAGCAGCACAAAGTTTCATGCAAACCAAACTACAGTGGATTTTACACACAGAAGTGCAATTAGGTGACAAGAAATCATAGTTAAGAAACATAAATATGTATGAAAATCATACATGCAACATGTTCCTATATTTCACAACTTGATTTTCACAGACAAGTTCAGACCTAAAATGCAATTTTTCTTCTCTACTTTACTCTTTTCAGAAGCATCTCTTTGCTGCTGGAAGAAAATACAGGCTAAGAAACTCATAGTACCTACCTGGTCTAGGGAAAGGTGTCCCTGCCCAAGGCAGGAGGGTTAGAAGGGAGGTGATCATTAAAATCCCTTCCAAACAAAACCGTTCAGTGACTCTGTGATAACAGAATAATTTTTCTAAGACGTGCCTTCAGTATTAGTGCTGAGACGTTAAACCAGCTTTAAATGGGAAAAATTTATCACCGTCTCTGTCACGCCCGTTCTCTTACCTTCGCCCAAGGATCTGCTTTACTTTCACTACGGTGTTTGAAATATTTCTGATCCTACTTTGCTTCGCAGCTAAGCCAACAACCTGAACGAAAAATAAAGGAAAACAAAAAAGGAAGAACTGAGTACCAGACAGAACCCCCTCCCTTCCTCCTCCCCACAGCACCCCGCGGAGGAGCAGCCTCACCTCCTCGCTCTCCGAGAACGCCACGACGGCGGGAGTGACCCTGTCCCCGGCGTCGTTGGCGACCACGTCGGCGCGGCCATCCTGGGGGAGAGAGACAGGCACAGCCGTGAGCCTCTGGGAGCTTCACCGCCGAGGGGGAGCTCCGAGCGGGCCCCGGCCTCACCTTGTACACGGCGGCGCAGGCACAGGTGGCGCCCAGGTGCACCCCGATGGCCGCCATCGGCCCCTCCCGCCCCGACGTGCCTCGCGCGGGCCCGCTCCCAGCCAATCCCGCGCCGCGCTCCGCCGCCACCGGCGGAGCAGCCAATGAGAAAAAGCAGAGCGAGGGGCGTCATCGCGCATAGCAACGGGGGCAGACTGTGCGCGCGGGGCACGCGGGTTTTGGCGGGAAGCGGCGCTGAGGGGCTGGGGCAGAGGCGGGTCCGTGAGGGCGCGTTTAACCCGGGACACCCGGGCGGCGAGAAAATAGGGGCTAAAGTGCGGGAATTAGAAAATAAAGAAAATAAAATAGGAAATCCAGATTAAAGTGGGGAAAGCAGGAAGTGTGGGTGTGGTTTATGTCCGTGGTGACTCTCGAGGTTTAATTGCTGGCAGTGAAGCACATGGACGGAGACGTTGTAAATCACAGAATCACAGAACTTTTTCCAACCTTATCCATTAGGTTTGAAAAGACCTCTGAGATCACGGAGTCCATCCTACGACTGAACGCTGCCCTGTCAACCAGACCATGGCATTGACTGCTGTGTCTAAACTTTCCTTAAACATTTCTAGGTATGGTGACTCCACCACCTCCCTGGGCAGCCTGTTCCACTTTCTAATCATCCTTTCTGTGAAGAAATTCCTCCTAATGTCCAACCTTCCTACATTACAGAAATATCTCTATCTAATGCTGCAGGTTGGGCTGAGTTGCTGTATTTTCATCATCTAACAAGGCATGACCAATGCCTGAAAGCAAAGCTCAGTGTCCCATAATGCTACACTGCTGTTAGAGAAATTCATTCTCAATGCCACAGGACAGGGAAGAAAAAAAATTGTCTCTAATCATTCCTGGGGAAATCATCATCATTCACACAGAACTTCATCCTGGCCAGAGCAGTGTGCCAACAGCTCCTCAGGTTCCGTGTGGCCCCATAAAAAGATCTGCTAAGTTATCACAGGACAGGCCACCTCACATTTGCAACTTCCCACTGTTCAGGTGACAGCACTTGTGCAGGTTTGGGTGCTCATTTGCATCTCATTTCCATAGGGAGTTTAAATGCCCCTGTGGGCTATCTCCCTGCATTGCTCTGAAACAAAGATTGTCCTTATCCTTCTTTATAAGCGATATCTTGAAGGTTAGAAGAATGGACCAAGACCACATAGAGGTGAAAGGTGTGACTCGGAAAGGAATTTTTTGTCCCGGAACATATCCCACAGTTCTTAAGTCACGGGACAATCTTCCTTTGGGTAACTGTGCTTGCTGAAGGTGCCCAAAGGCTGGAACTCAGATGCCAGCAGTCCGTGCTCTAGAGATGATGGCAGCGTTACAAAGGCAAAGCTTATACAACTGAAAACAATACCTTTGGAGTATGTCCAAATTGTAGATCCTTTCTTTGTCTTCTCTTGTAAGTGGAGGATTGAAAAGAGAAACAGGGTAGAAGTAGGCAGGAGAGAGCTGTGTGGACTGGAAAAAGGTATTGTAGAAGTGTGTGGGGGCTCCCCGTGATGCTTTTGGCAAAAGAAAAGAGAAGGGAGTCTGGGAAGAGACACTGAAGATGTGAGAATAGAGGAGAACATAGGCCCCTTTTTCCTGTGCTTTCCTCCAAATTCTAACACCGGTTGCACCATTTATGTCAATATTCTGGTATTTAGAACCCAAGCCAGAATGTGTAATCTGTGCATTACAAAGTGTTTGTGGCCACACTGGTAACAACTCCTACACAGCTAAGCACACCCACAATTATTTTCCAGCTGTTATGCCATAGACATGTCCATATGGACACACAGAAGTTCTGCTTATCTTGACCAAAGCAGTTAATGTTCCTGCCAGGTGTAAGCAAACCTGGGTGGTAGCAGGCAAGAAATTCCTTGGCAGAGGTTTGTGGTGGCAAGTGGTGTTTGCTGAGGAATGAAAAGCCCTTCTCCGTCTGTGTTCTTCCTATGTTTTTGGTAATTGTTCTTATCTAATGGGAAGTTCAGAAGCTGCACTGAGCTTGAGTGAGCTGATAGATGGGGCAACAATACACTTCTAAATAAAAAGTGGAAGCAGCAGCCTGGGTTTGAAATTTGATCTTACACACCTCTGTGAGAGCTGTTTCTCTAACCCTGGAAGAGGAGAAACACCCAGCCACAGTCTGACTGGAGTGCTGCACATCTCCAGGCACCTACATCCAACAAACACCCACCATACATCAAACTCAGCTCAGAATTAGATAGGTACTCTGATGAAACCCCTTAGTATTATTTCCCAGCTGAAAAAGCGGTAGCACAAACCTTTCACAGTGTCAGAGCTGTCCCTTCTCCTCCGGGCTGTGGCACATCTGTCAGCCATCCAAACACCAGGGCAGCCTTATATCCCCAAATCATCCCTTTTTCAATTTAAAACCATCACCCATTGCAACAGGCCCTGCTAAAAACTCTGTCCCCATCTTTCTCACAGGGCCCCTTTAATGCCTTTAAGGTGGAAGCAAGTGTCTCTATTGAACAAAGATTGTTTTGTAGCTGGTAAATAGTATATACTCTAAAATGTCCTTTGGGGAATGGAAAGAGGGATGAGAGAACTTCTTTTAATTATCTTGTGTGTATTCTGACTTAATTCTCAGAAAATTAAGCTTTGGGGAGACAAGATGGCAGCTCCAAGACTGTGGCCTGTGATTGTCTCTGGCCTGAGGATGTGACCAGAGCCAGCACAGTGGTCAGGACTCTCAGGAGAGCTTTGCGAGAGCCTGGTTGTGGGGGACCTGAACAGGAATCCTCTGTGTGGCACTTAGCCCCAGCTTTGAAAACAACTCCTTCCCCAAGACAGAGGTGTAAAACTACACCGTCTCACTGGAGATACTGTCATCTCTTAGAAAACTTCCATTTCCCTCACTTTTTATAAAGAGAGGCTTTTCAAACTCATCATCTAAATTCCCCAAAGTGCTTAAACCATCATTACTCATTGCAGTGCTAATTTTGGGTACACGTGGTGTTGGGGGGTCTGCCTGTATATCACCTCCATAGCTCCTGGCTTCGGTGGAGGCTGTAGCTATTTCTGGTTTTGCTCTAACACTTGCCACCCATTACAAAAGTCACTTAATAAAATCTATTTCAGTATCCCTTCTTCTTCATAAGCACAGTATATAAATGATAGGGAAGAAGCAAGCTCAGTTAGTGGGTCAGATTAGATACTTGTCTTAATATATAATAAGTGGAACAAAATATTTTTACGGGTCGAAGGTCGGAGATGACTGCTGTGGAGTCTTCCCTCAGCAGACCAGAAAAAAGAAGTACATAAAAAGCTTTGTCAGTCAAGCCCCTTGCAGAGCTGCTCTCAGTGCCTGTAGGTGGCAGAACTGCTACATGAAATCGCAGTGCTGCAACTTACCTGCAGCATTCAGTCTGTTTGGCACCTCGGTAGGTTGGCAGCAAAGTTGAAGCCAGATTAATCTTCTTTTACTCACACCAGAGTGCTTATTAGAGAGTACCCCAAGATTGGTTTATATTTTTGAGGACATAGAGTATATTAAACTTCTCTGATTTCGATTGTGAATCCAGAATGGTAGTTTTCTTTCTTTTCTTGAAAAACCTTAGAGTGCTTTCAAAATAAACCACCCTTTTTTTGCACTCCATAACACAAACTTGAGTCACAAAGTAAGAAAAATTTGATTTTTTTACAACCTGAAGCAACCATAATGTACCTGGGGCATTGATGAGTGCTCCTTGAATGAGCTGCTCACCCACACTGAAGCATCCCAAGGAAATCTGCTGATGATTCCACTGAAAACAATTTGTCCTGAAAACAGGAAGCTCTTTCAGGTCACTCCGGTACATTTCTTCTCTGCTGCATCTCAGCCAGTTGTGAATTATTGTTGGCAGGAGCAAGGAGGCACTGAAGGCCAATTAAGCATGGCAAACACACCCCAGGGTAGAACAGAGAATTGGCACAAGTCACTTTTGACAAGGCTTTGTTGGAATTTGGCTATTAGGGAAACCAAATTTGCATGAATTACCATAGAGTAAGTATAAGCATGTGCCACAGATAATTGCATGTACACTCGGTGCTAATAAAAAATATGTAATATTCTCATTGCTGTTTGGGGAATTGCTATTGACTGTGTCAGGCAGTATCATCTTTGGGCACATCTGTGATGAGAAAAGCTGGCTAAACAACTTCATTACTCTTGTCAAGCCTGAGAACTTTCAAACATACATACCACTTCTTTTTTCCCCCAGTAAAAGCACAAACCCACATATTTTTGTCCTTTTTCCTCTCTGTGTTCCAGTTTTTCCATCTCTTAAATGATGTCAAGTTCAGTCTGCAGGAATGTTGAAAGGTTTTAATAATAGGAAGTGTTCTGAGATCCTTGGCTGGACGACGCTCTGTAAATGCAAAATGTTACGGTTAATAATGCAGATCTAAGTTGTGACATGAATTGCAAAGGGTGCCATGAGGCAAGCTCAGAGCTTTCCAAGCAAACTTCATGGTAAAACATACCTGAAATTCACTTTTGTGCTTTCAGTGGAAAACCTTGTGTTCATTGAGCACAGCCATGAAGTTCATACTCTGCATGGCAAGGTCACTATAAAAGGATGAGAGGAAATGGCCTCAAGTTGTGTCAGGAAAGATTTAGATTAGAATTACATATTAGGAACAAATTATTTGCTGAAAGGGAGGTCAGGCATTGGAATCACCATCCCTGGTTGTTTCCAAAAGGCGTGTGGGTGTGGCACTTGGGATCATGGTGAGCACAGTGGTGCTGGAGTAAAGGTTGGACTCGATGGTCTTAGAGGCCTTTTCCAACCTGAACAGTTCCATGATTATGTGAAAACTGAGCCGTGTTTAAACCAGCAATTTAAGAAGAGATGACTACCACAACAGGTTATGATCAGCATCAGATTAGATAGTGATTAGTGTAGGCAAAGAACAGATTTAGGCATGAGGGTGCCAGATAGAAACAAGGAGCTCATTCTGTGCACTATCAGAGATTTACCGTGTGATCTTGTGGAAGCCATTTAATTTTGCTGTTCTCAGAGTTCTTAATTTGAAAAACAACCCAAAGCAACAAATAAACAGGAGCAGCATTTTCCTTCTTCCCTAGGGTGTTCTGAGTATAACCACATTAATTAGTTGCCTGCTTAGAGGTGAGTGTAATAGGATGGAGTAGCTAGAACACAGCTCTTATCTCTGCTGACCAGTCCTGGTCAGTATCATGTCAACAAAATTGATTTTTGCAGAAGGTGATTAAACACAATTAAATGTCCACGTTAAAACCAACACTAAGATTAGCTTTATTGGACTGAGATCAAAGTGGTGATAGATTTTGAGCTCCTTTTATTAAAAAAAAGTGTTAATAGGATTCATGCAGAGCTGACAGAACTACTTACTTTCCCACAATCCCACTGTTATCTATAAAGCTCAAAGATGAAATTACAGTTTTTCTTCAAACTACAGAGCAGTCATAATTTTTTTAAAGTGTTAGTAATCCCTGTCTTTAGATAACTTGTTAATATTCCTTTGGCAGTCTCTGCTGTTCAGCTTAAGGTTTTTATTGTTGTTGTATGTAAATAATTTTTTGACAGATTTTACAATTCACTTGGAGAAATTTAGTTCTTGCTGTGGACATCATAGCTGGTCAGCAGCTGTGGGGATGCAAAAGACAAGAATTGGATCTGGAACCATTCTTCTTTGTTTGAAGTTCTGAGAAAGCCCTGGTTAAATGACAGAATTTGTGGTCAGTAAAAATCTCTG